>PVNU02003524.1:10000-12500 GCA_003013855.2 Liriodendron chinense | reverse complement strand
CGCCCATGCCCGACGTGCACGGAAGAGCCGCGCATGGCCTCGCGCGGCCTTGCCCGGCTTGGCATGGCGCAGTGTGTCGCTCGCATGCCCTCGTGTGGCGGCACGAGCACGGAGCCCGACTTCGACGCCCGGCCCCGCCCCGCCCATGCCCGACGTGCACATAAGAGCCGCGCATGGCCTCGCGCGGCCTTGCCCGGCTTGGCATGGCGCAGTGCGTCGCTCGCATGCCCTCGTGAGGCGGCACGAGCGCGGAGCCCAACTTCGACGCCCGGCGCAGCCCCGCCTCGCCCCGCCCATGCCCGACGTGCACGGAAGAGCCGCGGATGAGCCTCGCATACGGCCTTCAGTGCTCCCCTACCACTATCGGAGGAATCTCGTGACCGACGTCAAGCAACCTATACTATTCCCGTTCGGCGATTTTGCCAAAAAATCGACGCCGCCCAGCGGCTATCAAAGACGCACGCACGCACGCGCGCGCGCGCGCGTCGCAGACGCAGGCGCACTTGGCGCACTTAGCGCACTCGCGCGCTCGCGTGGTAAGTAATGGAGGCGAAAGATCCTAAGCACAGCTTCGCCCGTGGCCCGCCGCCCCCTTACGTCGGTGCCCAAGCCCTGCCCGTCGTCCTAGCACGGCGTCCTTGGCCTCCGCCCTTGCCCGTCGCTGCTCACGCGCTTCGACGTAGCACGGCGTCCACGCCCACCGCCCCAGCACGGAACCCTTGCCCATCGCCCAGGCACAGCGCTCAAACATGCTGTGCACGCCCTGGCCTTGCCCGCCGTCCTAGCACGGCGTCCTTGGCCTCCGCCCTTGCCCATCGCTGCTCACGCCCTTCGCCGTCCTAGCACGGCGTCCTTGGCCTCCGCCCTTGCCCGTCGCTGCTCACGCCCTTCGCCGTCCTAGCACGGCATCCTTGGCCTCCGCCCTTGCCCGTCGCTGCTCACGCCCTTCGCCGTCCTAGCACGGCGTCCTTGGCCTCCGCCCTTGCCCGTCGCTGCTCACGCCCTTCGCCGTCCTAGCACGGCGTCCTTGGCCTCCGCCCTTGCCCGTCGCTGCTCACGCCCTTCGCCGTCCTAGCACGGCGTCCACGCCCACCGCCCTAGCACGGAACCCTTGCCCATCGCCCAGGCACAGCACTCAGACATGCTGTGCACGCCCTGGCCTTGCCCGCCGTCTTAGCACGGCGTCCTTGGCCTCCGCCCTTGCCCGTCGCTGCTCACGCCCTTCGCCGTCCTAGCACGGCGTCCTTGGCCTCCGCCCTTGCCCGTCGCTGCTCACACCCTTCGCCGCAGCACGGCGTCCACGCCCACCGCCCTAGCACGGAACCCTTGCCCATCGCCCAGGCACAGCGCTCAAACATGCTGTGCACGCCCTGGCCTTGCCCGCCGTCCTAGCACGGCGTCCTTGGCCTCCGCCCTTGCCCATCGCTGCTCACGCCCTTCGCCGTCCTAGCACGGCGTCCTTGGCCTCCGCCCTTGCCCGTCGCTGCTCACGCGCTTCGACGTAGCACGGCGTCCACGCCCACCGCCCCAGCACGGAACCCTTGCCCATCGCCCAGGCACAGCGCTCAAACATGCTGTGCACGCCCTGGCCTTGCCCGCCGTCCTAGCACGGCGTCCTTGGCCTCCGCCCTTGCCCATCGCTGCTCACGCCCTTCGCCGTCCTAGCACGGCGTCCTTGGCCTCCGCCCTTGCCCATCGCTGCTCACGCCCTTCGCCGTCCTAGCACGGCGTCCTTGGCCTCCGCCCTTGCCCGTCGCTGCTCACGCCCTTCGCCGTCCTAGCACGGCGTCCTTGGCCTCCGCCCTTGCCCGTCGCTGCTCACGCCCTTCGCCGTCCTAGCACGGCGTCCTTGGCCTCCGCCCTTGCCCGTCGCTGCTCACGCCCTTCGCCGTCCTAGCACGGCGTCCTTGGCCTCCGCCCTTGCCCGTCGCTGCTCACGCCCTTCGCCGTCCTAGCACGGCGTCCTTGGCCTCCGCCCTTGCCCGTCGCTGCTCACGCCCTTCGCCGTCCTAGCACGGCGTCCACGCCCACCGCCCTAGCACGGAACCCTTGCCCATCGCCCAGGCACAGCACTCAGACATGCTGTGCACGCCCTGGCCTTGCCCGCCGTCTTAGCACGGCGTCCTTGGCCTCCGCCCTTGCCCGTCGCTGCTCACGCCCTTCGCCGTCCTAGCACGGCGTCCTTGGCCTCCGCCCTTGCCCGTCGCTGCTCACACCCTTCGCCGCAGCACGGCGTCCACGCCCACCGCCCTAGCACGGAACCCTTGCCCATCGCCCAGGCACAGCGCTCAAACATGCTGTGCACGCCCTTGCCTTGCCCGCCGTCCTAGCACGGCGTCCTTGGCCTCCGCCCTCCCCCGTCGCTGCTCACGCCCTTCGTCGTAGCACGGCGTCCACGCCCACCGCCCTAGCACCTTGCCTCGCTCCGTGCACGCTGCCCTCGACGTCGCCCAGCGCCCAAGCACCTTGCCTCGCCACGCTGCCCGTGCCTGCGTGCTGC
>PVNU02003523.1:0-29445 GCA_003013855.2 Liriodendron chinense | reverse complement strand
GCCTCTTAGCCCTAGCTAAGAGGTTTAGCTGCTCATGATCCAAGAAACATGAAACAACTACAAAAAGCATGAAAACAACAAAGCAAACCAAAAGGAGTTGTGAAACTCCAATCTCTACTTCCACAGCCTCCAACCTCGCTTAAACCCTTCTAGGATATCCTAGGAACAATCCCTAGGTGTCCTTTTATAGTCTGGAGGCTCCATAACTTTGGAAGAATCGAGAAATTGCGTAAGACTTATGCAGCACAGAGAAAATCGGACTTAATTTGGAAACTTCTAAGTTCTTACGCATGGCCGACCGGTCATGACCGGTCGACCTCAATGAATGGTCACTCCAGCAAGCATAGCCGACCGGTCATGACCGGTCGGCCTTGTTCAATGTTAATCCAGCGAGCATGTCCGACCGGTCATGACCAGTCAGACACCTTCCTTCACATTCCAGCAGCAATGACCGACCGGTCATAACCGGTCGGTCCTCTTCATTAAAGTTCCAGCGACCATGTCCGACCGGTCATGACCGGTCGGACGTCTTCATTGGCTTCCCGACGTGCATGGCTGACCGGTCACTGACCGGTCTGGCTTCTTTTTCTTCTTGTTTTCTTCTTTCTTTCTTTGCTTTCTTCTTTCTTTGCTTCCTTCTTCCTTTTCTTCTTTGGTCCTCAAATGTTCTTCATCAAAATAGTCCCAAATGAGCCCTTTTTATCTTCAATTAGGTGGAACCATTCTCAGTCCTGTAGTCACAAAACATGCATTAGATTAGCTTATAAACCATACAAACCTTGCACAATGAGTGATGAATTGGGGTTAGAATATGCACAATTAAGAGCTCAACATTGCTCACCTATAAAGATCTCATCTTAGAGCTTTGGATAAGGATATGTCTATCAAGAAAGATATAAACTCTGGAGATCAAAGAGGGGCAAGATCATCTTCTTCTTTGAGCTTGGAATGCTCCACTCTTGTGTAAAATCACAAGGAAGATGTCTTGTAAAGGTTAGTAATTGAGCCTCTAATGATCTTCAACAATGGTGGCTTCAATCCTTTAAAAAACTCTCTCATTGCCCCTTAAATTGAGCTAAGCCTTTATATAAAAAGCCCCCAACGGCTATAAATGGCTCTGTCTGACCAGTCAACCGATCGATCAGACTGGGTTCTCGACCGGTCAGGCAACTGGTCGAATTAGTGGCCTAGACAGAGAAAAGTCGTTGTCTGGAAAAGGTCGGTTGCCGATTGGTCGAATGACTGTTGAACAAACCGGTCGACCGGTCGAATTAAGCCCCAAGACAAGTGATTTTCATGATAAGCCACTGTCTCATTCTGCCATCTGCCGACTGGTCGGGCGACCGGTCGAACGACCGATCTGAACATGAATTCCTGCTACTTTGACTGTTATGTTTTGCAGTAGTTCATGTAACCTCTTGGCCATTTATTTGGTGATCTTTTGAGACACCTAAGGCCAATCTAAGATGACTAAGTGTATGCCTAATGGTCATGGTCATCTAGAGGTTATGGTTTTGGATATGTTCAAGGTTAAGGCCCACCAAGGCTTTTTTTTTTTCTGTTTCTTCTTCCCTGATACAGCAGGTCTACTTGAGTCTTCAGTCTTCGTCTTCATTAAGCTCAACCAACACTAGACTCACTAACCTAAGTAATTGATAAATAAGGTGCACTAATATGCCATAGAAAAGTGTACTAACATAATGCACCGGTGTGGAATCGAGACGAATCCAAAGAAGATACGAGCTTTGATTGAGATGAGCTCCCCTAGCACCACCAAGGAAATTCAGTGATTTATAAGACGGATCATTGCTCTAAATAGATTCGCCTCCAGGGCGATAGATAAGTGCTTACCCTTCTTCAAACAATTAAGGGGAGCCCAGAAGCTAAACTGGACCGATGAATATGAGCAAGCCTTCCAAGAACTGAAGGCATATCTTGGATTGCTGCCTTTATTACTAAAGCCTATTCAAGGAGAAGGGTTTATGCTTTATCTTTCCATCTCACCATCGGCAATGAGCTAAGCTTTAGTCAGGAATGAAAGAGTCCAATGCCCAAATACTAGTCCTCGGCACATTCTGAACAAGGAAGGTATCGACTTCGAACGCCGAGGACCCGACCTCCACGAGGGAAGGAGTTGAGGACGAAGATAACGACAATTCTACCTTTACGAAGGACATTTTGGATACATCAAATCAACCTAAACTAGGTTGATATACTAAGTGACCTACAAGCCTAGAGCTCGGCTCGGATCACGAGATCACCAGGCCGACTTGAACCATGAATGTCATAAAGGCTCACGATAGTCTAGGGACGAGCCCGGATAAACTGGACACGTTTTCGGTAGTTATAGGCGTGATCTATGTCGTTGGGGATCATGCTTGCCATTACGGGCTTAATGCCCATGTCCATGGCCCTTTACAACTCTCCGGAGATCCTACCCTCACTGTTGCAGGTAGGTACAAACCCCCCTACGTGACCTGCCTTTACTCTCTCAAATCCTTATCTGGCTTAAGCATTGGAGGGCTAATGGCCAGACCCAACCATCTCCCCTTAACTTTTTCCTTGTGTTCCACAGGATCCAGCAGACCTCCGATCTAGATCCAATCTAATCACTTCAGAAGATTAGAGACAATCTTCTGCCCAATGATGGAGATCTTATCATCGCAACCATTGTCCAATTTCTAACAACAACATATTGGCGCCATCTGTGGGAAGCGACAAAATCATGTTCTCACTCTTTCGAAGTTCTACATCATGCTCTCAATCTCTTCATCCAGTCGCCATGGCGGGAGGAAGAAAAAACAAAGCGAAAGCACCCATGAAGGCTAACCCTTTCCAGCTCGATCCGCATGAAGAAGGAGAGGCCTTCCAAACACCTCTCCCACACCTCGCACAACCCCATCATTCTGGACAAGGTGTCAGACGTCAGAGGTCCCGCAAACACGAGGCTAGACTCTCCGCCCTTGACGAACAAGTCGGGGGAATGACCGAGCAGCTGTGTTACATCCGGATTGGTTCATGTGATCTCGATGACTCCAGCTAACAAGATAGGCAACACGACTTTTTTAACTTGTGGAACTTCTTTGGACCCACAATGACATATGTTTTAGATCCACACCGTCCATCAATTTTATAGGTCATTCTAGAGCATGAGCCCAAAAATGAGGCAATCCAAAGATAAAGTGGACCACATCATAAAAAGTAGCAGGGATTGAATGACTACTGTTGAAACCTTCCTAGGGTCTACTGTGAGGTTTGTTTGCCATCTAAACTCTTTGTAAGGTCATAAGGTCACAAAGACCTGGGCGAAGGGAAAACAAAAATACCAGCTTGATCAGAGCTTTCTTTGACCCAAGAATTTGTCAACAGTAAGCGTACAATTTCCACCATTTCTGTAGCGTGTCCGACTGGAGCGTGGGTTCTGCCTCGGTTTTTTTTTTTTTTTTTTTATTATTATTATTAATTTTTTATCATTCGTTAAAATGGTATGGAAAAGTGGATGGGGCGGTGTGAATATGATACATACGTTCTGATGGCCCATGGAAATTGCACATGTCAACATCTCACTTTTCTTCTCTTGACCTTATGAAAAGGGTATGGAAAAATGGATGGGGCGGTGTGAATCTGATACATACATCATGATGGCCTGTGGAAATTGCACATGTCAGCATCTCATCTCAGTTTTCTTCTCCTGACCATAGAAAAATGGTATGGAAAAATGGATGGGGCGGTGTGAATCTGATACATACATCATGATGGCCTGTGGAAATTGCACATGTCAACATCTCAGTTTTCTTTTGGGGATTGCCCCCTAGCCCACCTGGTAGACGCCTGGGCGTTTCAACCGCTGGTCTGGGGTTCGAAACCAGGGTGCGTTGCCCATCTAACAGGGTGTGTGCAGCCCTTACTGTCGTACACACCTTGATTTAAGGTGAGTCCTAAGAAATTTTTAATGATAGGGTGTTCAATCACCCCCGTTTCCTGGAGTATTATCCACCTGATGATGGGATCTTTTTAATTTTTTAGATCATGCTATAAAATAATATGTAAAAAAACCAATGAACAGAGTGGATATAGAATGCACGCATCAAGGTGGGCCCCATGGTAAGGGCTGCACCATCTTGGGTGAGGCCGGGTCTGAGCTAATTCCCTACTCTGCCGCACACAGCAAGCAAAGGAATTTCTCTATGCATGAAATTTACGTGGACCCATCATGATGTATTTCTTAGATCCACAATGTTCATCCGTTTTTTCATATCATTATAAGATATGATCTAAAAAACAATGCTCATCCAAAGCTAAAGTGGATCACACCATTGAAAATGGTAGGAATTAATGCTCCTGTTGAAAACTTGGGGGCCATAGAAGGCTCTAACCAAGCTATTATTTGTATTTTAACTTCATCTAGGTATGTGCGATCTAATGAATAGGTCAGATGGAAAATGATGAAAAATAAGCCTCACACTTGGCCCTAGGAAAGTTTCAACTGTGGTTAAAAAATTGATAGACAGTGTACATATAACACAATAACAGAAAAGTTTCACACCTTAAAAGTTATGTTTTGTAGCTAGCAATCTATTTATACCTTCAACACATAGGATTCACACTTAGATGTAGGGGTGCACAGTTTAGTTCGGTCCAATTTCGAGGTGAAATAGGAACTGGATTTTTCCCAACCGTTTCAGGAAAATCAGAATTAGAATCGGACAGTTTGTACCTTGTCCGTAGCTAGACTGTAAAAATTCTGTTTAACTTCGATTCGGCTCTACGGTTCCAAACTTTTTCTAATTGAACCCAATTACATGGTTTGCTTTTATAATTTAGCTCAATTGTATGAGTTTATATTATATATATATATATAATATATTATATATATATATATAATATATATATATATAATTCAGCCCATCAATACCTCAAGGCCCACCATGGGCATATCTTGATGTGTTTGTTAGATCTATACCGTCCATCCTCATTGTTAGGCAATGTTTAGGTGGGCACATTAAAAAAAAAATCAGATAAATTCAAAATTTAAGTGAACTACTCGACATGAAAAAGTGAGGGTTGAACACCTAAGGTTCAGTTTCAGGTTTAGTTCTAGAGTTTGATTATGTGGTCTAGTTCCATAGTCCGGTTGTACGGCCTGGTTCACGGTTCAGTTTAGATCTAAGGAACCCCAAACTAAGAGCTGAACTGAGCTAATTAGTTCTTTGATTTTCATGAGAACTAGAACGATGAGCTTCAGGTTTACCGGTGGTTACCGGTTCCACCGTTCGTGTGCACCCCTACTCGAATTTCATGGTCTAGCAAGCACTACTTACCTCCGTGGTGTGTCGCTGTCACGAAGTTTTATGGGCTTCACTTCGATATATCCCCACCTTCCATCCCCGTTTTAGATTATTTTAAGGCATGAGCTAAAAACGGAAGTAGATCCAAACCTTAAATGGAGCACACCGGATTGGCCGGTGAACACTACACCACCGACTTGGCTGGTGTATTGACGTCAGAAAGTTCTGTAGGCCCCACCAAGAGGTATTTGTTATATCCAAACCGTCTACTCATTTTTCGTGGTCGTTGTAAGGATTTACACCAAAAATGAGATGGATTCAAATCTCAAGTGGACTACATTGGTAGAAAGAAGTGGAGATTGAACGTCTACCATTGAAATCTTCTTGGGGTGACAGGAGTCTTTGATCAATCTGATATTTATTTTTACCCTTCATCCAGGTCCTTGTGCACTTATGAACAATTTAGATAGCAAATAAATATCATTGTGTGGCCCACAAAACCTTGGCCCTCTTTAGACTGTTCGTACAATCACGGTGCTCTAGGACTGACACCGTCCTCTGCATGCTCCACGTACCCTACACCAGCAAGGTAAGGGTTCACCAGCTAATCCGCTTCCGAGCACACCGCATATATAAAGCAGTGCGGACAGTGACTGTCACCGTTGAAACCTTCATAGGATCCACCATTATATTTATTTGCCTTCCAACTTGTTTATAAAGTCACATAGACCTGGATGAAGGGAAACACAAATATCAGCTTGATACAAAACTTTTGTGCCTCCCTAGGAAGCTTTGAAGATCAGGCGTTCAATCTCTACTACTTTCTTTAATGTGGTCAACTTGAGGTTTGAATCTGCCACATTTCTTTCATCATGCCCTAAAATGACCTCAAAAACCAGATGAACGGTGTGGATAAAACCCATACACCGTGGTGGGGTCATAGAACTTGTTTACGCCAGAGTCCGGTGGTGTGCGGCAAACGCATTCTGCTCCCGTTTTGCAAACGGCACCTCAGTCTTAGGGCTCTCAATGGAGCGGGCCAGATCCGAGATCCGATTCGCTCCGAATCCATTTAATGCGGATTTGGATCTTAAAATAGGTCCGATTGGTTAAATGGACCGGATATGGATCTTAAAATAGGTCCGATTACTTAAATGGACCGGATATGGATTCACAGGAACATATTCGAGTTTGATCCGAATCCGATTAAGATCCGACTCATTCTCACCTTAGTGCATATGTTATATTCATGCTGACCATCCGTTTTACAAATTATTTTAGGCCATGTCAACCATACGATAGGAAATAGTGGGATTTGCATCATTTTTCTACTAAATTAAATGTATTATATTATATATTTTATATCATATATTTTTTTAAATTTGTAATGGGGTGGATTCGGACCTAGATCCGATCCGAATCCGATGGTTATATGGATTTTGGATCGGAAATGGATCTAACAATTTATAAATGGATCGGATATGGCTATCACATTTTGGATCCAAGTTGGATCCGAATCCGATCCGAATCCGTCTACAGATATACGGACTTGGAGCCGGATCCAACTCAGATCCGACCCATTGAGAGCCCTACTCAGTCTAACGCCTAATCCGCTCCCCAGTTTCAAATAGGAACACGTGACGACTGTGGAATTAGCAAAACCTCTGGATATCCAAGAGAGTTTTTGCTACACCCACGAGTTAGCTACGCTAGCTACACCGGGTATAGCAATGACCCAACCATGATGTATGTGTCATATCCACGCCGTCCATCCATTTGGCGAGATCGGTTTAGTGCAGGACACCAAAAATAAGGTAGATCTGAAACTCAAATGTATCCCAATAAGTTTTTAATGGTTGGCGTTCAATCCCTACTAGTTTCTGTGCTGGGCCCACTTAAGCTTTGGATCTGACTCATTTTTGGGGTCATTCCCTAAAATGATCTCACCAAATGAATGGACGGCGTGGATACAACACATACACCATGGTGGGTCATTTCTACACCCGGTGTAGCTAGCGTAGCTAACTCGTGGGTGTAGCAAAATTTTTCTCGACATCCAATCATGGAGGCGCGGATTTCCTGCGGAAGCCTTGTGCAATAAGTTCCTGCGCGGGCGCGGACAGGAAGTTGCTGCACTGGGAAACAAGGTGGGGCCCACAGTGATGTTTTTGATAAATCCACCCCCATCCATCCATTTTGGGAGCTCATTGTAGGACATGATGACAAAAATGAACCAGATACAAGACTCAAGTGGGCCGAAAACGTGAGGATTAAACATCCACAGTTGAATATTTGTGGAGCCACATGAGTTTTGAATCAGGGTAATATTTGTGTTTCCCGTTCATCCCAGTAGTAGTGGCGTTACGAACAGTATGAATGTCATATAAACATCACCCTGGACCCCAGGGAGGTTTCAATGGTAGTAATTTACCTACCTACTTTTTCCTTCAGTGAGTCCCACTTGCGTCTTGGATTGGGTTCATTTTTGTTTTCATGTCCTAAAATGATCTCCCAAAACGGATGGACGGGGTGGATTTATCAAAAACGTCACTGTGGGCCCCACCTTATTTTCCAGCGTGTGGGAACTTTCCGCGCAAGGCTATTTCATGCGCTAGGAACTAAGGTGGGCCTACAGTGATTTTTTTGATAAATCCACACCGCCGATCCGTTTTGGGAGCTCATTTTTTTGCTATTATGAAAACAAAAATGAACCGGATCCAATACTCAAGTGGGCCGAAAACGTGAGATTTGAACGTCCACAGTTGAAATATTTGTGGAGCCACAGGAGTTTCGAATCAGGGTAATATTTGTTTTCCAGTTCATCCCAGTAGTAGTGACGTTATAAACGGTATATATGTCATACAAACATCATTGTCGGCTCAGGGAGGTTTCAACGGTAGTAATTTACCTACCCACCTTTTCCTTTAGTGAGGCCCACTTGAGTCTTGGATCCGGTTCATTTTTGTTTTCGTGTCCTAAAATGAGCTCTCAAAACAGATGGACGGTGTGGATTTATCATAAAACATCACTGTGGGCCCCACTGTGGTTCCTAGCACAAAAAATTTCGCAGGAAATCAACGCTTCGACAGTAATGTTTTTTTTATTTTAGATAAATCCACCTCGTCCATCCATTTTGAGAGCCCATTTTACCATATGAAAACAAAAATGAACCAGATCCAAGGCTAAAGTGGGGATCACTAAAGGAAAATGTTGGTAGGTAAATTACTACCATTGAAACCTCTCTGGGGTCCACAGTGATGTTTATATGACATCCATAACGTCCATAACGTCACTACTACTGGGATGAACTGGAAACACAAATATTATCCTGATTCTAAATTCATGTGGCTCCACAAATATTTCAACTGTAGATGTTCAATCCTCACGTTTTTGGCCCACTTGAGTCTTGTATCCAGTTCATTTTTGTTCTCATGTCTTAAAATGAGCTCCTAAAACAGATAGACGAGGTGGATTTATAAAAAAACATCACTTTGGGCCCCACCTTGGTTCCTAGTGTAGGAACTTTATGTGCAACCCTTAGAGCGCGGATTTCACACGAAAAGCCTTGGGCAGGAAGTTCATGCGCTGTGAACCAAGGTAGGGCCCACAGTAAGGTACTTTGATAAATCCACCCCGTCCATCCATTTTGGGAGCTCATTTCAGGACATGAGAACAAAAATAAACTGGATCCAAGACTCAAGTGGGCCGAACTAAAGGAAAAGGTGGGTAGGTAAATTACTACCGTTGAAACCTCCCTGGGTCCGTAGTGACGTTTATATGACATCCACACCGTTCATAACATCACTATTATCGGGATGAACCGGAAACACAAATATTATCCTGATTCGAAACTCCTGTGGCTCCTCAAATATTTCAACTGTAGACGTTCAATCCTCACATTTTCGGCCCACTTGAGTCTTGGATCCGGCTCATTTTTGTTCTCATGTCTTAAAATGAGCTCCAAAACGGATGGACGGGGTGGATTTATAAAAAAAAAAAAAAAAATCACTGTGGGCCCCTCCTTGGTTCCCAGTGAAGGAACTTCCTACGCAAGGCTTTCGCAGGAAATCCGGCCCTACCCTCTGATTTCCACAGCCAATGGGGAGCGGAGTGGGTGAGACCCCGGACTCACTCAAGACAGTGAAGTCCATACCGTAACCTCTGATTTCCACAGCCAATGGGGAGCGGAGTAGGTGAGACCCCCGACTCACTCAAGACGGTGAAGTCCATGTTGTACCCTCTCATTTCCACAGCGAATAGGGCGCGGATTAGGTGAGACCTCGAGCTCACTCAAGATAGTGAAGTCCGGGCGCGGATTAGGTACTTCCCCGCCTGTCCCGAGCTCGAGACAGGCTAGCGCTCTGACGGCCACCCTGATGTATGTATTTTATCCACACCGTCCATTCTGTTTTCCATGTCATTTCAGGTCATGAACCCAGAAATGGGATAAATCCAATCTCAATTGGAGCATTGAAATGAGGATTAAAGGCTGACCGTTGAAAATTTTTTGGGTGCCACAGGAAGTTTTAGATCAAGCTGATATTTTGTTTTACCTTCATCTAGGTCTATATGATCTTATGAACAGATTGATGGAAAATAAACATCAAAGTGGGCCCTATGAACGTTTTCAACGGTAAAAAATCATTAGCACCGCTGGTTACTGTGGTGTGACCTACTTGAAACTTATATCTGCCTCATTTTTGGCACTATGTCCTAAAATGATATGGGAAGCTAAATGGACGGTGTGGATAAAATTCATACATCAAGGTGGCCATCAGAGGCCTAGCCTGTTTCGAGCTCGCGAAAGGCGGGGGAAGTACCTAATCCGCGCCCGTGAAGTCCACACCGTACCCTCTCATTTCCACACCCGGAGCGGATTACGTGAGACCCCGGACTCACTCCAAGAGTCAAGACAGTGAAGTCCTTGCCGTGGGCCCACCTTGATGTATGTATTCTGCATTCATACTGTCTGCCCTTTTTCCATATCATTTTAGAGAATTAATTCCAACTAAAGAAGGTCTAAATCTCGGGCGGACCATGATATAAATCTCAGCTTCATCCAAAACTTTTATGGTCCATTAATGGTCAATCACTACTGTTTCGCTATGGTTGACTTGATAATTGAATCTGCTTCATTTTTGGGATAATGCCCTAAAATGATATTTAAAAGCTGATGGACGGCGTGGATAGAGAATAGATACATCAAGGTGGACCTGCGGTTAAGGGCCCATCTTCAGAGATTCGGCTTCTCTGATTTGGACTGAGCATACTGAGTAAACTCTGTGGCCCCACCGTGATTTATTTATTTTATCCACTCCGTGCGTCCATTTTATCATATAATTTTAGGGCTTGAGTACAAAAATGAATCATATCAAACACTCAAATGGACCCTACCAAAGAAAATAATGTGAATTGAATAGTATAACATGAAAAATTCTTGGGGGCCACAGGAGTTTTGGATCAAGATTATATTTTTGTTTTCCCTTCATCCATGTCCGTGTGATTTCATGATAGGTTGGATGACAAATAAACATCACTTTGGGACCAGGAAGATTTCAATGGTGGAAGTCATTATTCCCACTGTTTACTGTTGTGTGGTTAACTTGAGTATTGGTTATTCTTCAGTTTTAGGATCAACCCCCAAAATGATTTGGAAAAACGGATGGACGGCTTAGATCAACCACATACATTCACGGTGGGCCCAAAGAGTTTACTCAGCACAATAAAATCGTACTGACTCACTCCTTACGCCATTAGATTTCCCTTGATTTCCATATCCAATGAGAACCACATAACATCTTATCCATTCACTGTGATTGCTCTTATTTCGTTGTCATTCCGATGAGAGCAGAATAGATGACTCACCTAAGACATGCGGCCCTTAACGTGGGTTACCGTGGGGACCTCCTTGATGTATGTATTAAGTATCCACACCGCCCATCTGGTTTTCAAGAGCATTTTAGATCATTTTCCCAAAATCCAATCATATCCAATTATCAGATAGACCATACCATAAGAAACAGTGGTGATTGATCATTAATGGGCCACAAAAGTCTTGCATCAAGCTGGTATTTGTTTCCCCTCTTCATCTAGGCTTACGTAACATTATCAACAAATTGGATGGTAAATAAATAATATGGAAACATTAATGTATGCCGTAAGAAGTTTTTAATGGTAGGACAGTCAATCACCACCGTTTCTTATGATATGGTCCACCTAATTATTTGATATGCTTCGTTTTTTGGATAATTCAATAAAAGGATCTGGAAAAATGGACGGACGGCATGGATAGATAATATATACATCAAGGTGGGCCCCATGGTAAACCCACAGGCCACATCATCTTAGGTGAGGCTGGGGTCTCACCTAATCCTCTCTATATTTGAGCTTGGTTTAGCCAAAATTAGACCCGCCCATTTACTAAATGAGTTTGGGTCTAAATTTTAGACCCAAATCCTTTTACTAAATGGGCGGGTTTGGATTGGGTTTGAGTCAACTCATCAAACCCATTTATAAATGGATTGGATCTGGGTCTGGTAGAGAGAGATCCACCCAGATCCATTTATAAATGGGTTGGGTCTAACGGGTCTAGGTCTAAGTTTGGGTCTAAATTTGGTATGCAAGCATTTTTACTAGGCTTAAAATCAGGTTTAATCTAAATGGTTCTTTGAAACATAGATCAAACCTGCCCACTTATTAAATAGGTTTAGATCAAGTTGGGTGGGACGTAATATAAAAAAAATCAGGCCAGATCCGTTTAGCAAATGATTCTATTCTTGGCCCAATCCGTTTCATTTACAGCTCTAATACGCATGTACGGGAATGATTTGTTACAGATGATAGAATCTTAATGCGGTAAATTCGTTTCTTCGTATCATACGTGACAGGAAAAGAAATACAAATTCGATCCCTTCATCACGTCAGCAATATTGAAAAGCATAGATAGTTCAATCCAATTATTTATCTGGGCTCACTAATTGGACGTTCCAGATTACTAGATAAACCTCCACGCGTCCACTGAAGGTCTGTTCAACTATCTCTAGGAGCTGTATTCTATCCTTATCCCTCCAATGCTGACCACATCCTTCCCCTGACGTGGCACAATGGTGACCTCCACATCATCATCCGCGTCAGCATCCAAGTCATCCAGAGCGTCCGTTATCCCCGTTCTAAAGCACGTCTTCAGCTTTATTGGATTCTTGCCACGCTTGTGGGGCACATTCACAAAGCTTCCCACGAACTGGGCCGAGTTAGGACTCGTCGAGTTTTCGTCCTCGAGGTTGATATACACGTCGAACTTCACAAACGTGTCCCGTTCCAGCTCGATCTGGTCGATAACCAGCACCTCTTCTTCGTCTTCCTTTTCCTTCTTGCTACGGGATTTCTTGGACCTATCGACTCGGATTTTGATAACTGAGTCAAGAGCCCGAGGGAACTCGCTCTTCTTCCCTGCTGCCGCCACAGCGGCGGTCTTAGCTTTGGCCGAAGTCGGCCGGGCCTTGAGCCAAGGAAGATCGACTTGCTGGTATGTGTATCTGAGGTTTCTCGAATCTAGACAGTCGCGAACCTTCACCCTCACGAGCTGGGCGTTCTCGGTCGTAGAAGAGGAAGGCCGAGTCTAACCAGTCCGGGTCGGTGAAGTCCCGCCGGTTTCCTCCCAACCCTTTCCATACAGTCCACAACCGGTCGATATTCGAGTGATGGGCGTAGAAGATAGGGTCTCGGGCCGCTGAGTAGAAGTTCCCCATGTCCTCACCATTTGGCTGGTTGCGGTCGCCGGACCACCGGTGGACTGGTGCATGGGGGACGTTCTCCATAGACCCGGCACCAGGGTCAGGATCGCCCCCGGCTCGGAATGCAGCACCCATGAAGAGCCGGGCATTCTTGGCACCGGAGACCATACTGCGGTACATGACTGCGAGGTTGCTGGCAATCTGTTGCTCGTTGGTGTTGGTGGGATCGGTTCCATCGTAGTCGAGGTCCAACATCGTAGGTGGCAGGTGCTTGGCATCCCGTAGCACGTTGTAGAGGGGTGAGTCTGGGTCGGTGTATATGGCAGGCATTCTCATGCCATCTGGACCATCCCAGTTCCAGAACGGAATACTGAATGTACTGTCACCAATCAGCTTGCCAAGGATCTTCTCGAAGAAGTAGAGGTAATAGCGGTGGAAGGGGAAGAAAAGCCAACAGTTATGCACCTGAAAAAACAAACAAACCAGTGTCAATACTGAGAAATAACGGCTATTATTTTTTAGGGAACGATTCCTTCCGTTATAACGCACTTTAAAATGATTTCCGGTACATGACCTGAAGTTCCAAGTCGGGAAAGCCGATCTGATCGTAGGCGCCATTGCAGTAGGCGCAGTGGACATTAGCCTGCTGTGTAAAATTCCGTGGGTCATCGGAGGGAAGAGCCTTCATGAGTGCAATGGCCTTCTTGAACTTGTCTACATAATCGCCATCAAGCAAGTGGGCTGCACGCCGCATGCGCATGGGCGTTGAAGGAGATGGAAGCTTGAAGTCAATGATCTTCTTATCAAAGGGTGGGCAGCAATTCGTGGGGGTTGCACCGGCCGGTAGATCTGCGGGCTCGCACTTGGATAAGTCGGGTGGGTTCACTGGAGCTCCGATTGCTGTTGGGATGGGGCTGAGGCTGGTGGTGGTGTATAGGCCTCCGATGCCGATGAGCATGTTTCTCCTGTCGATCTTTTCAGCCGCTCCTTCACCATGGTTTTCATCTTTGGTACTGCCATTGCATAATGTAATGTATGGAGGGC
Source organism: Liriodendron chinense (assembly GCA_003013855.2). Classification (NCBI taxonomy): domain Eukaryota; kingdom Viridiplantae; phylum Streptophyta; class Magnoliopsida; order Magnoliales; family Magnoliaceae; genus Liriodendron; species Liriodendron chinense. The sequence continues at coordinate 15,380 of PVNU02003523.1, read as the reverse complement.
AACGGCGAGGGTGTCTTTCAATGCCGATGGAAGCAGGATATATCTGTTGCTTCCATCGCTGGTGGTGCAAGGAGCAGGGAGAGGACGAGATTTGGGTGGTGTAGAGGAGAGACGCCATTGCCGTGTTGCAGTGAATGCTTGTTAATGTATTTATAATGATAATGGGATGTGGAAATGACCACGGACCACCATCAGAAAAAAAACAATAATTTTAAAATTTACAGGAATTAATGAAATTACCTTGTATGCATGACCACCACCGTCTTCTTCATTACGCGGAAACACGCATAGATGCGAAGGAGGGACCGCTATAATGTAGTCTCAATCACAGAAAACAGAATACTGTGATAATTCCGGCATCTTTCCCAAGGTGCCGATGATGGGCTTTGTTTGGAATCATTGATCACCAAACCCGAGGGAAGCGGATTGCGTACTGAGTAACTCCGCACGCTAGCGTGCGGAGTGCGTGCGGAGTAAACTCTGCGGGGCCACAGTGATTTACGTACTTTATCTACTCCGTCTATCCATGTTAACAGAAACTTTTAGGTATGGTGAAAAAAAAATGAAGCACATCAAAATCTAAAGTGGACCACACCACAAGAAATGTGTGAACTGAATGCCTACCATTGAAAAATTCTCGGAGGACACATAAGTTTTGGATCAAGCTGATATTTGTGTTTTCCCTTCATCCATATCCATGTGATCTATGAGCAGGTTGGATGACAAATAAACATCATTGTAGGGCTTGAGAAGGTTTCAACGGTGGAAATCATTATTCCCACTGTTTCCGTGGCATGGTCCACTTGAGATTTGGATATGCTTAAATTTTGGGCTTAACCAGTAAATTGAGCTTGAAAAACATACGGAAAGAATAGATAAAGCACATACATTCTAGGTGGCCTAACTGAGTTTACTCCGCACATAAGAGCGTGTGGAGGGTAAAAATTATTGGCCCACTATGATATATGTGACTTCTCCGCACCCTTCATCCCTTCGCCAACTAATTTTAGCCCGCGAGGGAAAAAAATAAGGAAGATTCAAAGCTCAAGTAGACCACACCATAAGAAATAGTAGAAATTGAACATATGCTGTTTGAGGGCCCTAGAAGTTTTGGATCAAGCCTATATTTGTGTTTTCCCTTTAGCTACGTCTGCATGACCTTATGAATGGAATTGATGACAAATAAACATCATCATGGGCCTAAGGAACATAATAGCTTTCAATGGTAGGCATTACATGGACTACTATTTCCAGTGGTGTGGCCCACTTGAGCTTTTGATCTGCTTCATTTTCTGGCTCATGTACTAAAATGTTCTGTTAAAATGGATGGACAGCGTGGATAAGTTGCATACATCATTGTGGGCCGACTCTCTTAATCAGATCCTTTTCGGACTGATTTCCAAGGAGGAAGAATTCCATCCGTTTCCAAACTAATGCAAGAAGTAATAATGACACATTTATCCGAATTTACCAAGGATTTTAAAATTCAAACACCCTCTTATTTTAAGATCTTTAGATTCAGTGGACTAAGATTATTAAGAATGATGAAATTTCTCTAAAGTAAGGTTAAGAAGACCAACGTGGGGGGTGGCTAACATTGGACCATTGGCAGGTGACTAACAGTGTGGGTGTTGCGGACTAACAATAGGATGTGCCCCCCCCCCCCCCCCCCCCCCCCCCTTGAAAAAAAAAGAAAAAAATGTAAGGTTAAGAAGAGAGAAAGAGAGAAGTATCAAAATCTTACATACATACTCATTGTTGGAAAAGCCTTCAAAAGTCGCTGTTTCTGGGGTGTCTGACCGGTTGGACAGACTAGTCCAATCGGTCTGACCGGCCCATTTTTGGACAGCGAAAGACAGCAAAGGTTCTAGATAGATTTTCACGGGTTCGACTGATTGGCTATGGAGACAGACGTGACGAATTTGGGAACTTCCTCTCTGGACTGTTTTTGTGTTGTCTGACTGGTTGGCTTTGTAAGCGTTTTCTTACGTGGATTTACGTAAGTAGTTTTTAATTTTAGTTTGTTGCATATATAAATGGGTTGAACCGAGATTAGGAGTAATCCTAAGGTGTCCAAGGTTTCTTAAGTGTATGAGGAGAGGGGAGAGTGTTTGGAGAGAGGGAGAGAGAGAGAGAGAGAGAGAGAGAGAGAGAGAGAGCTTGGGTTTTCTCTGGGTTTTCCTTGGTTGTGGGCTGTCAATCTCTATAATCTTCTGATTCATAGTAGATCGCTTTGTGCCGTGGTTTTTTACCCGTTGAGGGATTTTTTCATGTAAATCAGATTGTCTCTTATGGTTGAATGCTTGTGTGATTAGTTGCATTGTGTTGCTCATTTGATTCGCATGTTCTGTTGTGGTGTTGTTCGGCTTTCATTTTCGTTATTGGTGTTTTATTCTCAATAAGTGGTATCAGAGTTAAAGTTGGGGTGGTGCAGAATTCAGATCTAAGACGAAAACACGGGATTAAGCACGATATTCGAAGTAAAGAAGTTCTTAGGCAAAAATAACTTCTAACTATGGAAGGTGAAGATTAAATCCCTTCTAGCTCAGCAAGAGCTTGACGAAGCTCTTGGAAAGCGACATGAGGCTATGAAAGAGGATGAGTAGAGGAAGCTCGACAAGAAGGCTAAAACCTCAATGATGTTATGCTTTACGGATGATATCCTCTATAATGTTATGAAGGAGAAGACTATGATTGATACGATGGTAAAGTTAGAGAAGGTCTATGCTAAGAAATCTATAGAGAATTGAATGTATCTATTGATGCAGTTGTTCACCTTGAGGATGGCGGAGGGGGTGGATGTGGAGGACCAGTTAAGATCGACTGGTTTGTAAGTTGGTGGAGATAGATGGGCCGATGAATGATGAATATCAAGCATGCATCCTGCTGAATTCTCTTTCAGATTCATATGAGTTATTCAGGGACTCTTTGTGTGCAGGGAGGGAGACCGTCAACGTTGAGACCATTATCTCAGCCCTCAAGTCGAAGGCGATGAGAAAGAAAAGCGGTGACCTGGGTTCTCATTCTTCCTCAAAGGCACTGATTATGAGGGGAAGAAATTCTAAGCATGGTGGGGGATATTCTAAATCGGGATCTAAAGCTAAGGACAAAGGGAAAGCCAATGTGCGGTGCTGAAATTGTGGTAAAAAAGGCCACATGAGAGAGGATTGTAAGAGTCTCAAGTTGAAACAAGAGAAATATAGAAATTCTTTTAGAGAGAGAGCTAATACCATAGAGGACGGTGGTGATCTTTGTGAAGTTCTGACTGTATCAGGAAAGAGATTGCACGGTAGAGAGTGAATCTTGAATTCAGATGCTTCATGTCACGTTTGTTTTGACCGGAGTTCATTCATGACATACAAGGAGTATGATGGTGGATCGGTGTTTGTGGGTGATGGCTACACTCACAAGGTGGTGGGTATTGGTACGGTGCGCATAAGGATGTTCGATATGATCGAACTAGTCCTGGAAGATTTGAGACATGTCCCCAAAATGAAGAAGAATGTGATCTCTTGATGCACTCAAGACGAAATGGTGTGTATTGATCGGCTGCGATTGTTGTTGTAAAGTGATGAAGGGGGAACTTATGTGGATGAAGGCACGGAGGTGTGGCACCATCTCTACAAGTTGATCAGGAGCATGTTTTAAGGTCGAGCTGCAGGATTGGCAGTAGGATCCATGGTTGCTCGTATGTGGCAAGTGTCCAAGGGCTACATGAGAATAGCGGTAAAGGGCGTGAAAGTGCAAGGATAAGGTTAATGGAGGCATGAGAAGTAGTAGAGGTGTGTTGAAGTTGAGATGATGAAGAAAGCGAGGATGGTTTGATTCGACGTTTGAAGCCTTGGTGGAGATTGTTGGAAGAGCCTTCAAAAGTTGTTGTTTCTAGGGTGTCTGACTGGTCTGTTTTATGGACAGCAAAGACAACAAAGGTTCTGGACAGATTTTCATGGGTCCGATTGATTGGACAGTGGGGTTCGACCGGTCGGCTATAGAGGTAGACGTGATGAATTTGAGAACTTCCCATCTGGAATGTTTTTGTGTTGTCGGACCGATCGGCCATGAGGTTCGATCGGTCGGCTGTGTATGCGTTTCTTACTCGGATTTACCTAAGTAGTTTCTAATTTTGATTTGTTACCTATATAAACGGGTCGTAATCGAGATTAGGAGTAATCCTAAGGTATCTAAGGTTTCCTAAGTGTATTAGGGAGATGAGAGTGTTTTCAGAGAGAGAGAGAGAGAGAGAGAGAGCTTGATTTTTCTCTGGATTTTCCTTGGTTGTGGACTGTCAATCTTTGTAATCTTTTGATTCGTAGTAGATTGCTTTGTGCCGTAGTTTTTTACCCGTTGAGGGGTTTTTCCACGTAAAATCGGATCGTCTCTTGTGGTTGAATGCTTGTGTGATTGGTTGCATTGTGTTGCTCGTTTGATTCACATATTCTGCTGTGGTGTTGTTCGGCTTTCGCTTCCGCTGCTGGCGTTTTATTCCCAACACTCATATACTTTTATCTTAGAAAAATATCAATTACAGATTGGCTCCGATTTCTCTTATATTATGGTGCTAATAAGGTGTATCAAATTACCATGCTCTCTCCTATTAAAAAATTAATTTACACCATCTAATTAAGTAGGCCCAGTGTGAAACCTCTACAATTATGATCCTCCCCATGGAAAGGCATCGTGCTAAATTTAGAAGTGGACTAAAAGTGACTCATCTCAATCTCTATCGGCTTATTCTATACCTATGATTTGATCATTTTCAATAAGACACATTTGACTCCAATTTTGTACGTGCACAAATCCAAATGCTCTGGTTATGATAAATAATTATCTACTTCAATAAGACACATTTGACTCCACTTTTGTACGTGTAAAAATCCAAATGCTCTAGTTATGATAAATAATTATCTACTTTTTGGATCAAATTAGGTTTTTATGTTTAAAAAATTGGTAATTAAAACAGCTCGTAGTAAAATCCAATTGTTCATTCAATATAGTACATTGGATAAGCCTCCATATATCATCACCATTGTGCAATTATTTATGATATTTTCCTTATGCATCTTCATGAATTGATTTTGATTTGGTTATTTTCCCAACGTGCTTCCTGCTGATCCAAATATATACATATGGCTTTGAGAATGCACATAAAAGTAATGTCACCTCATCACAATTCACCATGTAGTATAGATTAATAATGACACAAGAGTGCTCTACTGAACTAGCATACTCACTGTACAACGACTAATTGGAATCAATCCATCACTTGCAGCATGTGTAGCTTAATTTTAAATTGTGAATGCTCAAGTGTTTGTCATCTATGCTAATCATCACACCAGATTCATCCAATCAATTAATGATCTATGCTTGCGGATATATATTTGGCATATACAATTTAATTAGGTATGGAGTTGATCAATATTAGGTCTTAAGGTAAAAAATCAACCAAATCTACAACTAAAACAGACCATATATATCACACAGAACTGGGATATGGCCACCATGTGTAATTTCATCAAACCCATTAATAATGTCCAACCTACTAGGATGAAAAGAAGATAGAAAAATCCGCTTGATAAAAAAATAAAATAAAATAAAATAAAATAACTCAAGTGCGACATACTGTGTGAACTTAATTAGCAATTTTGGAGCAATTTTTCATTGTTCTCGATGGTGTAGTTCATGTGTGTTTTTAATGAGCTTATCTTTTATACGGTTCAAATAATGGTTCCCCACGCATGTATAAAATGAATTTTACACATACAGCATGGTAGACTCTATAGAATTGCACGGTCTTCTCTTCGTGCAGGCTACATAGAGAAGAAAAGTCATGCAAGCTAAGGATATTAAAGCAGTTTAATTCTAAGCCATCCCTTATGTAATAAAATCTTAAGCATTCCTTACCAAATAATTACAATTTTTATGACAAATATACCATCTCTTAACTAACTTTGCAAAGACTAGTTGCAAAGACTACTTGCAAAGGCAAAATTGCCAAAAGTTTTTGGCACCGTACATATTATTTAGAAATAAAAATATAATCTACCAAGAAAGACACCTGGTTGTTTCAACAGTAGGTCTCAGGTTCAAAATTCCAACCAGACCCACTTAACCCTACTGGTGGGTAGGTGCATCGTGTGAATACCCATGTGGGTGCATTGCACAGCTAACAACGTGGGTGCCTTGCATGACTAGCGCGCGTGCACACACACAAAAAAAAAAATAAAAAATAAAAAAAAATACCAAGGAAATAGAACATCGATCATACGTACCAACTTTGCACATGTGTGAATGATCTGACACTTTCAGGAGGGTACCACCTTAGTGCATGTTTCATCATCCTAAAGAATCAGGCCATTTGTAGGGTAGGCGGCTCCAATGAAAATATTTGGTTGTAGTTTCCCCAAGCGTCCCTTTCTTTGCAGGGTATATGTTTCTAGAATATCGGGCTAAGGAACATTCACTGTACACGTCCTGGTTCTTGAGGAACATGGCAGCCTGTGCTTAGACTGGGTCATAAAGGGCTGCGGAGCAGCGTGGTCCACAAATTTTCACGCGGATAATGTTCTAAAGCGAGTGAAATCGGATTGCGTACTGAGTTACTCAGTATGCTATTATCGTCTTGAGTAAACTCTGTTGGGCCCACCGTGAATGTATGTGGTTTATCCACACTGTCCATCCGTTTTTCCAGATCATGTTAGGAGTTGAACCTAAAATTGAAGTATATCCAAATCTCAAGTGGACCATGCCACACGAAACAGTGGGAATAATGATTTCTACTATTGAAACCTTCCTAGGCTCTACAGTGATGTTTATTTGTCATTCAACCTTTTCATAAAATCACATAGACATGGATGAAAGTAAAAAACAAATATCAGCTTGATCCAAAACTTCTGTGGCCTCTGAGAAATTTTCAACGGTAGACATTTAGGTCACACTTTTTCTGTGGTGTGGTCCACTTGAGCTTTTGATATACTTAATTTTTGGGTTCCACCCCTAAAATTATCTGTTAATAAGATGGATGGACGTACTGGATAAAATACATAAATCATCGAGATATCCATGAGAAATTCACCTCATCCATCCGTTTCTCCCGCCCATGCTAGGACGGCAGATCCCAAACTCAAGTGTGCAACATGAAATAGTAGGGATGGAAGGCCTACCGTGGAAACCTTTGTGGGCCCACAAAAGTTTTGGAGCGGATTAGGCTAATATTTGTATTTTTTAGTTCATCCCAGTTAGAATGTTCTTATGAACGGTTTGGCTGGTATATAAACGTTATGGTGGGCCCTGTATATAGGGCAAGGTTCATCATTAAAACTCTTTCCCTTGGTTTGGCCCACCTAAATCATGTATGGGCCTGATATTTGGGTCCCAGGTGTAAGTTTTGATGTGGCACCTAATGGATAAAGCAGATTTCATATAATCATTATGGTGGGCCTGGTAAAAATTATGAGTGGACGTCTCGCTTAATTATTTCTGTTAATGTGGCCCACCTCAATCACGCATTAGCCTAATTTTCTGGCCTTGAGCATAACATGGAATTACACATCTAAGGGTAGGATTGGATCTCACATATATATCATAGTGGGCCTGTCAAAAATCAAAGGATAGGTCATAAAATTCCCATTTTTTTTCAAGGATTTCTCCATATGGTGCAATATGCCAATATCGCAAAAAAAACGACGGATCAAGTCCGTCGTTAATTGGCATTAACGACGAACTCCGTCTGCCGCATGGTCACTCGTTCTTTTGCAAGTCGTTAATCATAAACGGCGAACCAAATCCGTCGGTAAAGTACGACGAATATAGTCCGTCGTTTATAAAACGACGAATCTTATCCGACGTAACTTCCAAAACGATCATCCTTCAGCAACGGATTCTATTCGTCGTTTTAAAACAGAACGACGAATTTGAACCATCGATTTTACTGGATCTGTCAGAATATTATCGACGGATCTGGTCCGTCGTTAAGTTTTTAATATTAAAAAAAAAAATCAGCATGCATTTGTTGCATTTTGAATTTCTTACACCTGATATCATCAAAGCAATAGAAACCAATTCAATAAATAAACTAAACTAACCATTCACACATCCATCATTTTTGCATATTGAATTTCTTACATCTTGCAAACTAGCCACGGACATCGCCAATATCCAATTACATCAGCAAGAAACTACATCAGTCTTTTAATCAACAATGTAGCAGCAAAATCTTTTGAAACCCTCCAATTAAGCTGTCTTTCTAAAACAGCAAGGCTTTTAGTGTGCATGGGGGAATTGTGGGAGGACCCCATTTGAAAGAGGAATTCAAAGCAAAACGCAAAGCAGAACCTGAAATCGTGATTTTGAAAGAACTGAGCTATTGATAAGATAATGACAAGGGTGGAATTTACATAAATGAATAGGCGATATTCAAAACCAGACATATATCATGAACCCAAGTAATAAAATTTCATAATGATAAGCATGCAAGTTTTTCAAATTGAATAGCTCCTACTGAGCCAGTTGTGAAGCTATGCTGTGATCGAAAAAGTTAAGGCCTGCAACCATCACAGCTGGTATTATGGTAGCAATGATGTAAACTGGCGGAACTTGCATCAGATCCTACAGTTTCAACACATGAAGCAAACAATTAGTAAAATAGCAACAAATGCTTGCATAGAAGCACATTTTCTACAAGAATATGAAATTGTGTTGTTTGGTCAAGAGTAATAACACAAAGATTTGTAATTATAGGACTGGTCAAGGGAAGAAAAAAACTAAAGTTTTTTCTGATCAAGTTTAGCTGAAAAATGATAATTGGATTAGTAAGGTCCTGTGTATCATTCATGGGGGGCCCACCTATTGGTGATCCAAACCTCAATCAGTTGGTTGAACATATTGCATGAGAGATACCACCCCACACCCCAAATCAGCTTGTTCTTGACCATTTAACAAATTAACCATTAACTATAGACCATTGTCAATGAGTATCCATTTTCAAACGACTAAATGGATTGCTAGGACAGACAGAATCCGTCGCACATCCAACATTTCCAAGTCACAAAATAGTAGAAGCTAATTCGGTACATCAACTCAAGCTAAACCAATAAAATGGAACTAACTATTTCTAAGTCGCACATCCAACATTTCCAAGTCACAGGTAACAATAGACAATAGAAACTATTTAAGTAATTGCTACATTGCAAAATCTAGAAAGTATGTAGCTTACGCTATATGCTATGTTGCTTACGCCTCATACTTCAAAGGAGTGAACACTTAGATTTAAAACATTGATGCTAACCTATCGTATGTCTTTCCATCCAAGTATAATCTTATTCCCGTCACTAATTATCTTCACATAATTACCTGAAAAATGAAATTATAAATGAATAAATATGTGTAAGTCATATGTTGGTTATGAATAGGGAATTCTCTTGTTGGATGGTGGTGGTGATGGTCGGGTCGACCCACTACCTAGATCGGTAATGGCAATTTGAGTGCTACTTAAATGTTAGCGACTTCCATCAATTTGAGAAATCTTTCCATACTGCCACTAAATAAAAACATCTTAGATCTTAGACAAAACCCAAAAATATCTTCCCAATTGCATCCCTTGAACTGGTTGTATCCGAAAGCCTAAAACACCATTCTCCCTTTGCTATCTACAAGACCACCTCGACCCTTTATAGCTTGTTACTGAAGGTCCTATTGTTAGGCTCCCTCCATACTGACCATAACACCAACATAAATATAATTGCCATAAAACTTTCATCCTTAAAGCCAAACAGGGTGGGTTGTAAATGATTTACAGGTTTACAACCTACACCATTTACAGGCATCCAAACAACACCCAAGTAACCCCCAATCACCATATCAGGTCATTTTTTTTCCATTGCATATCAATCAATTGTCTTATTCCTTTCAACCATCAGATGAACAATCTGGATAATTGATACATGAACTCCACTAAAAATGTTATCCCCAACAAAAATCCCATAGTAAATGTTGTATATTTCCCCAAAGGCTTACTAATTTTTTTTTGTCACACAAAAAAAAAAGAATAAGGACCACCAAAAACAAAAATCTCTTACACCTGATATATCATCAAAACAGTAAAAACTAATTCAATACATCAACTCAAACTAAAGAAATAAAATGGAACCGATTGTTTTTAAGTCACAAATCCAACATTTCTTAGTCAAGCCAAACCTGCTGGATTGGTTGGATGTCATGCATATATTATCAAGGAGCCCAATACACGCCTAGCAGCTTTACCAATCTTCTTCATGGAAAATGCCAACTGGTTCTCACAGTCATTATCTGTTGTAAATCTTAGGGGCATTTGTAAATCTTAGGGGCAATCTTCTCCATGGAAAATGCCAACTGGTTCTCACAGTCATTATCTCCGTGGAAAATTCCTATTATTTTCTCTTAGGGGCATTTGGATCGTAAGTTACTTAAGCTAATTACGCCTCAAGTAGCTTATCATGGTTTCTACTTATTAAGCTGAAGTAAGTACCTTTAAAATTGGGAAATCAGATTGCCAACCGAGTGACTCACTACGTTTTGACCGTACTGAGTAAACTCTGTTGGGCCCATCGTGAATGTATGTAGCTTACCACGCACTTCATACATATTTCCAGCTCATTTTAGGAGCTGAGCACAAAATGGAAGCATATTCAAAACTAAATTAGACCATATCACAAAAAACCATGAGAATAATGATTTCCATGCACCCTTAATCATTCCTAAGGCTCACAGTGATGTTTATTTGTCATCCAACCTGTTCATAAAATCACGTAGATATGGATGAAGGGAACAGACAAATATCAGCACCGAAGAATTTTCAACTCTAGATGTTCATTCCACTCACATTGTTTCTTGTGTTATGGTCCACTTGAGCTTTAGATATGCTTATTTTTTTCTCAAGCCTTAAAATTATCGGGTAAAATGGATGGACGCAGTGGATAAAATATATAAATCACGGTGGGCCCTATAGAGTTTCCTAGGTATGCTAAACGTATTGATCAGTTAGTACGCAATTTGCTTCCCCATTTTGGCAGGAAATCCAGCTCAGCTCATTAGTGTTCTGTGGTGTTCTATTTAATATTATTCTCATCAGTAAAAGCTCAACATTCTTTAATCATTTTGTCCATCAGAAAAATAGTTCAGTAAGCACCTGTAAGAAGATGGAGAAAGACTAGAGCTTTCAAAGATGATAAAGACAATGGATTCACAAAAAAAAAAAAAAAAAAAACTGATAAAACAAATGGAAGGATCCTCCTCATATCACAACAGGCCTAATCCGAACAGTTCTCATGGGAACTTCATGAGAACCGGTTCTTCTCATGTGTTTGTGTAGAGAAATGCTCTCCTGAATGATATAAAGTTTGGACTGAGAACATCTGAAAGTTGCTACAGTGATATAAAGTGTCCAGCTGGATAGTAATTCAGCGAAACAAAAATTTGACTGAGAACATCCGAAAGTTGCTACAGTGATACAAAGCATGGATCAATAACAAATAGTGTTCAGATACCTTTGCAGTTTGCCTTGCCGCCAAAACCATCGGAATCTGCTCGTCATCTTTTTCCCACTTCACATCTGGATTCCCACGAATGATATCCCTGTAAGCAACAAAGACCGAATATAAATAACAATTATACCAACTCCGTAGTAAAGATGCCAGCTAATTATTTCTGATCCATGGATAACAGGGAATTTGTAAAACCCAAAATTAGGGACTGCCTAGCTATGGTTTCCATTTAACTTGTTCTTTCCTATGGTTCTTGACATAGTGTTTTCCTCGATCAAAGAACTCTTTTAAAGGCAATGGTTTAGACACATTTGGATGGACTTTCTTTGCCTGTTCAATATCTTCTGGTGCTTTCCATTCAAGACTGGAGGTATTCTGTTAGCATGGCATGGAGTTGGTTTAGGGAAGATTAAAAAGGAGCTATGGTGCATGTCCTTGGTTGGGCCGTTTGGGAGGAAAGAAATGCAAGAATGCTTTAGGAACAAAAGCAATTCAGTGGAAAGCTATTTCTCAAAGGGCTAGAATGCTTGTCGTTGAATGGGTCCTCTATAGTCCCTATGCTTAAGGATTTTAAATCTTGATTTCCTTAGGTCATAGCCAGGTCACCATCTCGGCAGATTGTGCCTTTGTTTTTTTTTTTTTTTTTTTTATTGCCTTTTTCAATAAAAAATTCTAATTCTAAAAAAAAGAATCAACTTAATTACTCGTTTCATATTAACATATGTTATCATGAGGTTTGCACCAATTAACTAATAAACCAAGCATTATTCAACAACTATCACAGTTAGAGTGGTTTTGAGTAATCATACAGCTTTTTGTTGGTTCTCCCCAGAAAAAAAGATACAAGAAGTTTGTGGTGCCATCCCTCTCCTGAAATTAAAAATCACTAGGTATGAAATATATAAAATACATAAGAGTTTCTTATTAAGAACAAGAAGTTCTATCCATTGACATCATATGCATCATTTTGATGTGTACTTGACCTCAGAACTGCTAAAAATGGTCATATCAGATGTGTTTTTTATGTTTCTATTCCCATTTATAACCATCGTATTTGAAGAATGCCCATTGGCAACTGATCCTTGATCAGCTCGATGCACCAACCCATCTTGCTGCTCAATCTCCCATTTTCTCCCAAACTTCACATTATAACAAAATTTAAAATCCTAAAACAGAAATAGAGAGAAAGAAGAAACATTACATCCCAACATCATTGCACAAATCAATATAATTTGGTCTAGAGTTGTTGAAACAAGAAAAGGAATGAGAAAAGCAAAAGCCAGTTACATCCTAGCAAATTGCAATGAATAAGACATTAGCAAAAACTAACTAAAATTTGTCTAAGTTGCAACCAATGCACCTTGTGCTTTAGTTGTTAGTACCTTAAAGGTAGACGATCAGGTTGTGGATCTGGACTGTCCATCTACTTGGTACTATCTTTAGATGGTCCATGGTTGAAAAATGCGCATTGGATGGTCCTGTCCATCATTGTTTCTCATTAAACAACAAAACTATTTTCATTCATCTTTACCATCCATCTGAAGACCTGATCTGATGGTTAGGATCTTATGAGTGTGGTCTCAATAGATAGACGGTCAGGATCCACTGCCCAACACTGCCACATGTAAGATATGAATGGTTTTAATTTTGATTGAGGCAAGCCAAGCTCAAAGCAAAATGAACAGCAAATGAAGACAACCCATCACAAACAATGGCCAAATCTTGCACCTAAAGTGTTGTTTGGATGCCTGTAGAGTTGTTCAGTTGTAAACACTTCAAACCTGAAAAGAATGTCAGGCGTAAACTGTTTACATACATCTGAATAATCAACAAGGTTGATGTTAGCCTCACTAAGGAGGCTAGACCGAGAAGAACCTGTTAGACAATACAACTTCTGAAAAAAAAAAAAAAAAAAAAAAAAAAAAAATCACACATGAGTTCACCAATGCAGATTTATGAATTGGAACTCAACTGAACCAATGCAGATTTATGAATTATGAATCCAAACAAATTTATAGGAAAAAAATACGTTGAGATGAACTTTGAAACAGATACAAGGACTTCCTGGGCACAAATATGCCAAATCACAATAGAAATCTGTGTGGATTAGTCAAACAAAAGCAGTAAAATAATCCGAAATAAAGTTTTGCTAATTTTTAGCAAACAATCCAAAATAAAGTCAAGTTTGCAAGCCCTATTGCATCCACATAGACTAGCCACCCAATGAGCAGCCTGGATCCCATGTGCTTGTTCCATGTTCACAAGTTCCATCCATGAGTCCCTTGGGGAAAGTGCTCTGCAACATTTGTCTTACCCAATTACTCAAATCCAGATGGAATCTGTTAGCTCTTACAGCAATGGGCCCCACATGAACAGAATGTTGGGCATCAGCTAATCACATTTGTTGTATGTTTGACATAGAACTCTATAATTCCTCTCGTATTGGATGATTGGATGTGTTTCATGAGATTTTGGTACTTTACATTTCAGTAGATAGCAATCAAAGAAAGAAAGGAAATCATGGTCCACCTCAGTAGCTGCAACCAGTTCAAATCAACTTGGACTTTCACGAGATGATACAAATCACAAAACCCATCTCTAACCAAGCATTAACAAACCACCATTCATTTAGGATTTCCTAACTGAATTAGCAGAATGTGAAGCCAAGGGAAAAACCCCATTTCAATCATATCATTTCATATAAACCCCAAATGTAGAAATTGCAACGAATTTTCACACGACGACTGAAATCACAGAAATCCCATCTATAATCAAGCATAAGAACCACATTCTCTAGAAGTATCAATTGAGTTTACCAGAATTTAAAAAATAAAAAGGAAAAAAATAGCAATCTTATCGTTTCTAACAGAATTCAAATGCATAAAACACATCCCTCGATGACAATCAAAATGTAAACTTTCTTGGCTGAATTTAAGCAAGTGAGAGTGTGTGTGTGTGTGTGTGTGTGTGTGAGAGAGAGAGAGAGAGAGAGAAGAAGGGAGAGAGAGTGAGAGAGGAGAGAGAGAGAAGAGAGAGAGAGAGGAGAGAGGAGAGAGGAGGAGAGAGAGAGAGAGGGAGAGAGAGGAGAGAGAGAGAGAGAGGAGAGAGAGGAGAGGAGGAGGAGGAGAGAGCGAGAGAGAGAGGAAGAGGAGGAGAGAGAGGAGGAGAGAGAGGAGAGAGGAGAGAGGAGGGAGAGAGAGGGAGAGAGAGAGAGAGAGGAGGGAGGAGAGAGAGAGAGGAGAGAGAGAGAGAGAGAGGAGGCATACCCGCAAGAAAGTGACGCTGCGGAGGGCAGCGAGAAATGGATGTGCGTGAGAATGAAATGCTGTTGCCAATGGAGAGAGAGAGAGAGAGAGAGAGAGAGAGAGAGAGATGAGGGCCAGAGGGTTTTCAGGCGGGGGGAACCGACTTGGGATTTTGGTTGGGCGGGATAGCGATTTAGGGATTTTGGTTTCCCTCCCTTCACGGGCGATGGCTAAGTGGCTAGTGGTCGGTGCCTTGTGGGCCCCACCATGATGCATGTGTTTTATCCACACCATCCATCCATTTTTTCACATCATTTTACATCTTAATCCTAAAAATTATGAAGATCTAAATCTCAGGTGGACCGCACTATAGGAAAACAGTAATGATTGAATGTCCAATCCTCCTAGGGCCCACTGTAATGTTTATTTGACATCCAAACTGTTGATTAGGTCATACAGACATCGATGAAGGGAAAAAACAAATATCAAGTTTATCCAAAACCTCTGTGGCCCTCAACAAGTTTTTAATGGTGAACATTCCACCAACATAGTTTACTGTGTTGTGGTCCACTTTAGATTTAGATTTTTCTCATTTTTGGGCTCATATCATAAAATGATA
>PVNU02003522.1:0-206180 GCA_003013855.2 Liriodendron chinense | reverse complement strand
AAGAGAAGGGAACTCTGAGCCTGTTAGACACTAAAATTTTTTCCCGTTCCTAAAGCGAACGGAATCATTCCATACACTAGTAGAAGAAGGGGAAAGAATTATAAGACGCCAATGGACCAGCTGGTGGTTGATACTCAGTCACATAGAAGTTGGAGATTTGAGAATGGCGGCTTCGCTCCGCCTCGGGCCGGTCTTCCGGAGCAATGAATCGAAGCAACACCCCGAACTTCCGGCTTAGAATTCCGTATGATCTGAATGTGGGGTAGGCCCCTTCGCTCCTACTCCAGGTGAGGTGACGAGACTCTTAAACTGCTGGCCAGGTGTACGTTACTGGTGTAACGAATCTGTGCACAACGAGATAACTGGAAAGATGGAAGAGATGAAGATTACCAATCCAGAAACTACGAGGAACTGATAGAACCCGCAGACCACTCCGCCACTTAACACACTATTTTAGTCGTTGCTGAAGGGAAAACTATCGTCATGTGCCGGCTATGACCTATAGCTTAAATGGTTCGAGCTAGTGGGTGGACACTTAGCTGGACTGCAAAGGCCGAAAACCTCATGTACAGACTCGCCGACTATAGTCATGGAGCTAACCCACACAAGAACCTTTATGCCGGAATCGGCGGACCGGTTCCACTGGACCCGGTCTCGGTAGAAAAGTTACGTGCTCATGGAGCAGAGGTGCAACTCGTCCCGGAACGATTGTATCATTTAACCGGTAACGCAAGGAACCAGTAGAGCCTAATCACGGTTCGATTGACGATTCATATCATCTTTAAAAAGAGCAACCCACCCGAACCTATCGTTCCCACCTCTAGGCTCCATCCGGAACTCGAGAACTTTCCGAGCAAGTGTAAGAAGACAGGTGTAGTAGAGGAACGTAGGAGTATTGATGAACTTCTTCCCATCCGGTGGACAGACAACGAGACCTATACTTGGCCAACTCTCGACGCTCCCGTCCGTAAGGTGCTGAATTTCCTTTATAGTTTGCGGGCGAGCTCATCTCGACCAAGGCTCAGATCTTCTTCAGGTCAGCCTTAATTACCCTCTGGTGCACCATGAAGCTGAGGAATTTTCTCAAGCTAACCCTAAAGGCGCACGTTGCTCAGATTAAGCTTCATACAGTAACTTTCTCATTATTTTAAATATAGTTCAGAGGTCCTCGATGTGGTCTTTCGACTTCAGGATCTTGACGAGCATGTCATCCACATAGACTTCCATTGTCTTGGCCGATTTGGTCAGTGAACATCTTATTGACCAAACGTTGGTAGGTAGCCCTTGCGTTCTTCATTTCCGAGTGCATCACCTTATAATAATAGAGGCCCCGATCTGTGATGAATGCCATCCTCTGCTTGTTGGGAGCATACATCCGGATCTGGTTATATCCAGAGTATGCATCCATAAAGCTAAGGAGGTCATAACCCAAAGTGGCATCCATGAGTTGATATATTCGGGGCAACAAGAAGCTATCTTTCAGACATGCTTTGTTGAGGTCAATATAGTCCACGCACACTCGTCATTTCCTATTGGCTTTCTTTACTAAAACAACGTTGGCGAACCAGTTCGGATACTATATCTCCTTGATGAAGTTGGCTTGAAGCAGTTTTATCGCCTCCTCGTTGATCATGGCGTATCGCTTGGTGTTGAATGACGCCGCTTTTGACAAATAGGTTTGAAGGCCGGGTTAACATTTAATCGATGGACCATTACCTCTGAGTTTGATCCCTGGCATGTCCTTATGCGACCAAGCGAACACGTCGGCATGCTCCCTCAGAAACACAACGAGCTCTTCACGGAGCTTAGGCCTTAGTTGGGATCCAACTTGGATAACCTGGTTAGGGTCGTCATCTAAGACTGGGATGGTGATCAGATCCTCAGCGGCTGAACCTCTTTCGATGGTCTCTTCTCTAGGGTCCAGTGAGGTTATGCATGTGACCGTCGAGACTTGCCCTTTGCCGCACAAAAATAGTTCGTAGCATCGGCGGGCCTCCTGCTGGTCGCCCCGACTACTCTGATTTCTTCATCGGTCGGGAACTTCATCGTTAGATGGTAAATGGAGAGATCGGCTTTTAGGGTTCGGAGGATGGGGCGGCCAATTATCGCGTTATAGGCGGACGATGTGTCAACGACGAGGAAATCGACCATAATTGTATTCTAATTTGGCTCCTCCCCGCTGTGACTAGGAGGGTCACCACCCTTCTAGCATGATGCTATCCCCGATGAATTCAGTCAGCACTGTCCTGACTGGCCTCAGCCATCATCGATCGATCTTCATTTTCTCAAAAGCCATAGCTGTACAGATATCCACCGAGCTCCCGGTATCGACCATCATCCTATGGAGCTTCTTGTTAACGATCACCATTGATATTACGAGTGAGTCATCGTGGGGGTGAAGGATTCCTCGAGCGTCCTCCTCAGTAAATATGATCGCGTAGGAGTCGACCTTTAGCTATCTTCAAAGGTCGACTTGTGATATTTACGGGGAGCGCCAGCTCGGATGTTTTGATTTGTCTTGTGTATGCTTTTTGAGCATTGCTGGAGTCTCCACCAGTCGGCCCACCAAAGATCGTGTGGATTTCTTCCACAAGATTATTGCCGATCTGTTATTCAGGTGGATCATTTTGAGTAGCCGCCCTCTGGTCATCCTAATACTAGGCGACATACTCTCTCAGGAAACCTTGCTGGATAAGGGTCTCTGTCTGTTGCTTCAGGTGGAAGCAATCTGTTGTATTATAACCATGGTCTTCGTGGAATAGACAGTACTTCGACCTCGACCTCCTATTGGGGTTAGTTTTGATCTTCCCTGGTCTGCTAAACATTTGCTTATCTTCACTGCCAGGTACACCTGCTCTACCGGAGTGTTCAGTGGTGTGTACCTCTTGAATCTATTAGTCGAGGCTTTGACTCCTCAGGGAACATTGCCTTGGCTAGGTGATCCTTGGTCGCCTTTACGCTGCTTCGAGCTGGTGTCTTTTTTTCACTCTTTTCTCTTCGAGGATGACCCATGCACATTAACCAACTCCTCTACGTTGATGTGTTTCTGAGCTCGATCCAGGAATTCAGCCACAGATTGGGGTGGCTGTTCCCTGACCGACCAAAGAAACTTTTTATCGCTCAACCCCCGATCATGGTGTGCAGCAGTACATCTTGAGACAAATTTTCAACCTGGACTGCCTCCGCGTTGAATCGTGCAAGGTAATCCTTCAGTGATTCATCTTCCTTCTGCCTGACTGCCACGAGATGGGTGGAATGTTTTCTCAGGTCGGTGCTTCCAATAAATTGAGTCGTGAAGGCTTGGCTTAACTGGGTGAATGAGCTGATGGACCTCAGTTTTAGGTTTCGAAACCATGTCTATGCTGAGCTTGTCAGTGATAGGGGGAAAACTTTGCACATGATATTACCATTTACTCCGAGGAGTTCTATCCGAACTCTGAAATTTTTGAGGTGCTCCGCAGGATCTCCTATCTCGCTGTACTGCTTAAGCTGAGGGATTCAGAAATCTTTCGGAGGGGCTCTTACCGGATGTCGTTGGTGAAGGGAGACTCTAACAAGTCGACCGGTGCATTTACGGTGATCGGGGCCCGGGTGCACTGTACCCTCTAGAGGTCACCAATGTGCTCTCTGAGTTCTTTCAATTTAACCTCCCCTGGGTTGATGTTATCATCTACTCAGTCTGGGGCTTGGCTTAACCGAGCAAAACTACACCTTTTGAGTTGGTGCTGCAGGTCGCTTACCGGCAGATCGGCGGTGGAGTCGCTCTCTTGTTGCTGTAGTGCGACTGTTGACTTCATCGTCCCAAGGGTTATCTCGAGATTGATTCAGATGAGATCTCTAAGACGGCTCGCCTTGCATGGGTGGGTCTGTTAGTGCACAAATTAGTGCATCATTTTGTCAATTACGTGATTATGTAAGTCAGTCGAGTCTTGTGAGCCCCGATGAAGATTGAAGACTCAAGACTTGAAGACCAAAAGCAGCTTTCCACACTCAAGTTCAAGCCAAATCAAGCTTGGAAGGTAAGTTGCATATAGATAGCCTATAGGATCCCAAAACACCTAAGTCTATGGCATTCGAATCACACTTTATGTTTATCCAGTTGATCCACGGACTTAAGGTCAAGGTGATCAGACTTGGACCTCCAGTATGTAGGTGCCAATTAGTTGAAAAAACTCAGGAAAACCATCTTTGAGTGCACCTTAAAAGTCGATGGAGTTCACCGTATTTTCAGGCCATGAAATTAAGCCTGACGACCAGTCGGGCGATCAGTCGGTTGAAGCAAGGATTAAGACAGCAAGCAGTTTTAAGAAAATCTCATCTGTCTTCCTGAAGACCAGTCTGAGGACCGGTCGTTGGTCTCATAGGACTGGTCGCATGACCGGTCGTATTTGGACGAAAATTGTCCAGCAACGTTTGGAAAAAATGGGTTAAAGGGGAGACTGGTCGGATGACTGGTCGCAAACGGACCAAAAATGTCCAGAGACCTCAAGGGCTGCATTTCATGGAGGAAGATCGGTCTCTGGACCGGTTGTCAGACCGGTCGGAGGCTCAACTAAGATCGGTCCTTAGGGGTCTTAAACAGGTCGTGCGTTACTATTTTCTATCCATTGGAGCCCGATTCTTGGAGCCTATAAAGGCATATTTCGAGGGTTTTAAGGGTATCTCTTGCACACTCATTTAGAGTATTAAGAGAGGCAATTAAGACCTTCACCTAATCTCTTTTACTCATCATAGTCTTGAGTTCATCCTTCAAACCTAGCTATTAATGGCACTACATTGAGTATTCAAAGCTCGGTTTGAACAATGAACTCAAGCATGGCATTCATGGCTGTCCCTATCATTGAATCTTCATCTTGAAGTCATTTATAGCCATTGAATGATTAGATTGATGTTCCTTCATTAACCATGACATTGTAATAGGCAAATGGAACATCAATACCTTCTCCCACCTACCCGGCACTAGTCTAGGATCATCATATGCATTGGTAGCTGATCGTGGGAGCTTGGAGAGGAGCTAAAGCATTCGTGGAAGTTGAAGCTACTTAACGACGCTGAATCGGGGCTTATCTCTTGTAAGTGTTTGAGCTTATAGAGTCCATTGTTTGATTCTCCATTCTTGTTGAAATTGGGGTCTAGAGATTGTGACCCAATCTTGGAGTTGTCCTTGAGTAGGACTTGTAAGTCCTTGCGTAGGCCTCCAACACGGGAGAATACGTGAGTGTCCTTGTGTAGGAGTTGGGGAGTCCTTGTGTAAGCATTAATCTTGTGTAGGTTGTAAAGGTTGAGACGTGAACTTCATTTAAAACCTCCAATAGTGAATGCTAGTGTACTCAAAGGAGTTGGGTACTTGAACCAGGAGTGGAGTAGACTTATCATCAAACCACTATACATCGTGTGCAATGTGGTGAATGCATTTTGTCTATTATTATCCCTTGTTGATCAATCTTATAAGTGCTTAATTGTATGCCCATCTTATGTTTGACAAAATGCTCATATGCCATCTTTGAATGATTAATACAAGCATGCATATGAACTGTTTGACTAAATGCTTTTCTTAGAATAGTTGTCAAATCGAGTTGGATCTTGGGTGATCAATTGCTATCATTTACATGTACTTAATTGTTAAATTATAGTATAAATGTAATTGGGTTTTGAATTTGCAAGAAAAATTAAAAAGTCCTATTCACCCCCCCTCTAGGACATAAGCATACATTCAAGCTTATCTCACTAGTGGTAAAACCGCAATTTCAGGGTCCGCACACGAATTTTCGATGACCCTATGAGTGGTCGGGACTAGCGGTGGAACCAAGCTAGCAATGATAGCCTTGATTTTGTCCAATTGTTGGGAAACATTTCCGATTGTCTGGTTCACCCCACCCACTTCTTCTTCGAGAGCGGTCTTTTTGGCCTTGCAATTGTATGGCCTTTGCTAACTGCTTTGCTGAGCAGAGTGTGGGGCTGATCCTTCAATGTGGTAGGCGAGTATTTCGGGAGAACCCTCATCTTCATATTGAAGGGTCCTAGACGATCCGGCTCCAGTGTGCCCCTTCCTTCGATTTCTTCTTCCACCGCTCATTTGCTTTGCTTAGTCAGAGATATCGGAAGGGGGAAACAGAAAGGGGGAAAAGTCCGTTGCAACTTAGGGAGAGCACGACTTGATCAATCGAGATCCCACAGATAGCGCCAGTTGTTGTTGTAGATTTCTAGACTACAGATGAGGTGGGCTATATGTTAACCTAGAATAGGTAAGCTTTTAAGTTTAGTCAATGGTGAGCCGTTAGGACAAGAGAATGCAATCTTGCACACCACACAAGAAGCAACTAGGAGGTGGCCGGGGACCGGTCGTTAGTCCTCCGATGCGTAAGTTAGATGAGTCTGTCTTTAAAGTGAAGGGATAGTTTTTATGGCGGAATTGTCACCTACCTAGGAATGGAGGCGAATGCCTCTATTTATAGGTCCCGGAGGAGGAGTGATCGTGGGCCATTTCGAGGGTCATGATCGTGGGAGTGAGACCCAAGGGCTGGCGTGATTCCCGGAATTCATGGGTAATGCCCGCGGAAGTGGGGAGTGCGTCTGCTTCCTTCGGTGATGCCTCTGAACTTACGCCCGTATTTATGATAGAGGTTGGTCAGGTCGACCTTTAGTTCATTACGGCCGAGGTCGGTCTCAAGGGAAGGTCGTCCTGTTGTCCTCAGCTCGTTGTTAGTTTGTACTTCTCTCCTACTACTCTGGCTTCGCATGTGGGAAGGTCAAAGCTTTGAGGAAATGTTGATACCGACCTGGGTGCAGTCGGTCTCCTGCCTGTCATGAGGTCAGCTCGGGCTTTACCCATAACATCCAGTATACAAAACATGCTGCGTAGTTATCTTCAGTGGTGCACATACAATAGATTAACCCAACACCAAGGATATAATCTTTCGTATGCCTAGTATAAACTAAAACAGGAGAGAAAAATAAAGAGAAATTTTATTTGTGAGTTATGTTGCCTTAAGAAGCAAGCTACAACCTCCTTTTATAAACTTGATAGAGGGACTATTTTCAAAGAGTAGTGCAAAAATGATAATTATTTTAACTGTTGGTGAAGTTATTGATGGGCCAGATCCTAATGTGAGACATGTTTCTCACCATGGAAGCGGTATGGATTAATGGGCCACATCAACAAATAAGAGGAAACAATGAAAAATGTTAGTGAAGTCAAGACAGTTAAAGGCTTGAATTTTGAATTAAAAAATATTAATTAAAA
This sequence comes from Liriodendron chinense, assembly GCA_003013855.2. Lineage (NCBI taxonomy): Eukaryota > Viridiplantae > Streptophyta > Magnoliopsida > Magnoliales > Magnoliaceae > Liriodendron > Liriodendron chinense. Next base: position 198,937 of record PVNU02003522.1, on the reverse strand, counting down.
CAATTTGAATTAAAAAATATAAGAAGAAGCAAAATCAAGCCTCTCTTGACCTATATAAAGGGTCAAATTAGGTTTTTGGGCCAGCTTTTTCATTGGTTTGATCTCGTGCACACATATGGGCTTCAACAAAGCTTATCATATTTCACGAAGGGCTAAGGTGATGATTCTAATATATAGTCACTTCATTTTTCATTTTGTCTGATGTTGGACTATTCTTTACACTAAAAATAAAAGCCACAAAAGGGCATTAGAGGTAAAAAAAACAAGCACCTTTTCTTTTTTTCGTTTTGTATTATATTTTATTTGAAATATTTTAATAATCTTTCACTTATTTCAAAATAAAACAAATGTGGACATAACGAAGTGTTACTAGTATATAAATGAAGGTAATGAATCATCTTGAACCTCAATTAGTGAAACTGTGTTAAACTATAAGAAAATAATGAAATATGTCTTGAACTAAATTTTCTTTAGTCTAAAATAAACATGACACATACAATAGTTAAGAATGTTAGTGAGTGTGAAGAGTTGCACTTTGCGGCCATATACAATATTATGGTTTGTAAGTGCTCTAAAGAATTAGAAAAGTTCTCATAAGCAGCGGTCCCTACTTTAATAATCATATAGGGTAAGTTCATCAAGGGTGTCTTATAGAACTTATCACCCCAAATTATAGGCTATAAACTCATTAAGGGATAAACCTATCTTTAACCTGTTTCAGATAATAGTTTTCCTAACATCATAAAGAGGGACTCAAAAGAGTAATTTCTTCTAAATTTTGTAATGCATTTCAACAAGGAATTACATGAAAACTTGTTTTTCTTATTAAACCTAATTATTGGGATCTTCAGTCCTTAGGTTGGGTTACTATTTCCAATTATTCAATTTTTATGGGCTTAAGTTTCATCTCCCTCAATGTTTTTCAGACTTTTTTCATAGCTAGGTCTTTTGTTAAATGATTCAATATATCCTCATGAGATCTTAAAAAGTATAGAGTTATAATACTACTTTTTAACAATTGTTTCATACAACCATGCTTTTGATGATTTGTCTAGATGTTCTATTATAACATTTGTTATTAGATCTTCCTATAACTGATAAGCTATCACATTAAATTGATATGGGTGGAATCAGTTTTACCTAGAAGGTATATTGATCAATAGATTTTTAATCCATTATACTGCTCACCAGCTGCTAGCAAAGCAACTAGTTTAGATTCCAGAATAAAGTGAGCTATAAAAGTTTATTTTTCAATTTCCACATGTTACTATGATTTTGGGATTGGCACGCAGACACATGGTGTTTGGTTCGAGGTCTTTAACAATCATTCACGAAGCATTCATCACATACAAGAGGCAAGAGGCAAGCAAACCAATGGCTATTTTATTTCTCTAAATTTCTCTCTCATTAAATATAAAGCCATTAGTCATCATGACCTAGTTGATTTTTTATGCAAACTACCTAGGGGCTTGTTTAAGTCCATGTAAGGACTTTAAAGCCTACACATTTAATTTTCTTGAGATTTAATTAAATAAACCCTTCATGTTGTTTCATATATATTTCTTCTTCTAGTTTACTATTTAAAAAACCATCTTTTACATCCATATAGTAAATTAGAAGGTTATTGATAGGAGCAATTATAATTAAGATTCAACTTGAAGTCATTTTTTTTTTTTTTACATAGGAGAGTATGTATCAAAGAGATTTACACATTCCTTTTGACTAAAAAATTTAGCTACTAACTTGGCCTTATATTTCTCGATTGATCCATCAGCTCTACATTTCTTTTTAATATCCTTTATAACTTAAGGTTTTGCTCTAAGAGGTAGGCAAATTAATTTTCATATGTTATCAGTCCTGATGGACTCTTATCTCATCTATAACTTTTTTTTAAAAGATGACATTATGTGAGCACATAACCACTTGGAATATTACGGAATTACCTTCTAGATGGGTTAAAACACATAAAAGTTAGGATCATAGTCCTTGGCAATCTTAGGTCATTTAATTCTCACAACTTAAGTTTAGATTCAGGTTCTTTTAAGTTCATTGGATATGAGCTAGATGGTTTATCTATCTTGGAAGAGAAAACTCCACTATTCTTTAGTTTATAAGGGAAGACGTTTTAAAAAACACTGCATCTTTATATTCTATAATGATGTTGTCATTTGCATATAAAAATCTATGTCTTGTTATGATATACATACCCTACAAGTATACACTTTGAGGTTTTGGCTCTCAATTTAGGCATTTTAGGATCTGTAAGTCTAACATAAGCTAGAAAGCCCCATACTTTAAGATAACCAACATTTTCCTCTCTATCTCTTTATAGTTAATAGGGAATTACTTTACATCGATACGTACTCTATTAACAAGCAAAGAGAATAACTTCTCCTCAAAAGTTAAGAGAGAAATCGAAACTAAGTAACATCGTATTTACCATATTAATCAAGATTCTATTTTTACGTTCTACTACTCTATTTTGCTCAGGTGAATAGGGAGTAATAACTTCGTACATAATTTCATTAAATTCATAAAAATGATCAAATCCCTTCGAAGTGTATTCACCATCTTTATCACTTCTTAGGATCTTGATTTTTCTGTTTAGCTGATTTTTCACTTCACTTTTGAAAATTATGAATTTAGAGGGTGCTTCATCCCTAGATTTTAGCAGGTATACATATTTATATCTGGAATGATTGTCAATGAAGGTAATAAAGTATTTCTTACTTCCTCTAATATGAGAATCTTTAAGATCGCATATGTCAGAGTGAATTAGCCCTACTAACTTAAAATTCTTTGTTTTACCATGAAAGAGTTCTCTAATCACTTTAGACTATGAATAGGATTCACATTTTTCAAATTCATTATTTCTTAAAGTGAAAATTATTCCATAAACAGTTATATTTTTAATAGATTTAACATTCACATGACCTAATCTACCATGCCACAAAGAAACATTGCACATCATGTAAACAAGAGGAGCTTTATTCATTTCAACATTCAACTTACATATGTCGTATTCATGATTTGCATAGTTCTTTTTAACCAATGATTCATTCTTAGTAATGATGATTTGATTAAACTCATAAACCTATTTCAAATTAGCATTATTTAAAAGGTAACTTGAGACAAAATCTTTGCTCATGTTTGGTACGTGAAGAATATTGGCTAATATGATAGCCTTCCCTGAGGTGAACATCAACTCTACCTTCCCATGTCCAACTACGTCTGTAGTGGGCAGTGTTGTCTATTTGGACTTTCTTTCTGGTTATAATCTATTCATAGGTTTTGAACTAGCAACGATCAAAACACACGTGCGTTAGCACCTATAGCTATCCACCATCTATTACACGGTTCTAATTAATAAATATTTATTTTCATGATCATGACCACTATTTTAGGCTACTTGGTCATATTTGGTTGAGGTGCTAGTGTTTAGATTTGTTGTTTCTTTTTATGATGGTAACACTCTCTAGTAAAATGACCAAGTTTGTCGTATACATAGTGTTAGTGCACTTTTGTGGCATACTAGTGCACCTTATTTGTTAATTACATAGGTCAGTGAGTCTAGTGTCGGTTGAGTTTAAAGAAGATAAAGACCAAATACTCAAGCGGACCTGCTGCATCAAGGAATAAGAAACAGGTAAAAGAGATGCCTTGGTGAGCCTTAAACCTTGAACCTTAACCAAAATCCAAACCTTTAGATGACATTGACCCTTTAGGCATACTTGTAGTCATCTTAGATTGGCCCTAGGTGTCCAAAAGACCACCCAAAGAATGGCCAATGAGGTTGCATGCGATGCTGTAAAATATACGCAGAATAGGGCTACTGACTGGTTTGGACCCTTGGTTAACCAGTCGTTAGACCCCAATTTAGGATAGCAAGAAATGTTGTATCCCAATGCTAATTTAATCAGTCGGACGATCGGTCGGTTGGGTAGTCAGACAGATCATCCGACCGGTTGTGATCGACCTAGTAAGGACAACAACTAAACTGTGTTTTTCAGGCCAATCCGATCGGTTGGTCCTCTAAATTCGATCGGTCGTGGACTCCTGGCCGACTAGTCGGCTAAGAGCCATTTGTGACCATTTTCTATCCGTTGGGACTTTGTTTATAAAACGGTTTGGCTTGATTTTTTGGGCAGAGAGAGAAGATTTTAGTGCATTAAAAGCCACCTTGATTGCCGATACCATTAGGCTCTAATCCTAAGCATTCCAAGCCATCTTCCTTGTGTTTGATCATAAGATGGAGCATTCAAAGCTCATGTGAAGATGGACTTGCTTTCTCTTGATCTTTAGATATTTTAGGCACCTCAACCATAGGTAGATTATTTGTCTAAACCTCTCTAAAAATCCGATTAAGTGAAATTCCTTTAGAAAACCAACTCCTACTAGTTGTAGAGAATTCACACTATCTCCTATCACCTTGGGCATCTCAAGAAGATCAAATGTAAGGTGATTAATTGGTGGAGTTGAGGCATTGACAACACAGCGACAACAAAATCGGGGGAGTATCGGGGAGCTGATTGAAGCACGAGAGAGTGGAGATAAAGAAACCCAAGAAAGCGCTGAACAAGGGGCTCATCCGACATGTAAATTGTCAATTTGAGAGTCTAGTTGCACTCCCTCCTCGTGGAGGATTGAGTGTGAGAGTTTAGATTTACAAACTCGATCAAGTTTTCAAGGGGAGCCTCCGGCAGGAGTGTATGCTAGGTTTTAGGATTAGATTTGAAGGGTAGGGAGGATCCTTGTCAAACTCCTGGGTTGGATGGAACCCCGTAAACATCTTGGTTGAGAGATGAACCAGTAAAATCTCCGTCATAGGTTAGGAGGAACCTTGTCAAACTCCCCAGTAGGGTGGCACCAATTTAAAATACCTATGTTGGGAGGAACTTGATTTAAACTTCCTGGTGAATGCCAGTATGCTCATAGAGATGAGTACTTGAACTGAGAGTGGAGTAGACCCAATGTCGAACCACTATACATGTTTATATTTATGATTGATTTGAGCACATTGTTATCTTAGCATTGTATGTTTAATTACTTAATTATGAATGCTTGATAGGAATGTATACTAGGCTTTAGTTAGGCACGTTCACACACAAGATGTACTTTCACTAAGTAGTGTAGACTTGAGCCTTATGATCCATTCTCTTATACTCTACATAGGTTGCATAGATTATGTTTTTAATTAGTTAAATTATTTGAGTATCTATGCATGCTTAGGCTAGATTGTTTATATGTTTATCATATGCTAGCCTTGTGATTGGACCCACTTAAGCTTGGAAGTTAAGCGTTCTTGCTTAATTAGTTTATAATTACTAATCAGTTTAATTAGGCAAGAGGTTTTTAAATAGTCCTAATCACCCCTCACCCTTTCTCGGACTTAGCCATAGTTTTACAAGCTCCGCTCTAAGCTTTCGCATGCCTAGCGTCTACAAGCGTGAGCAATAGATACAATTTTACATAGCACTCAACGGATTTGTTTTGATTACGAAGCTTCTTATTCTTGTTCTTATTTTTATTATTGTTTTGGGCCTGGGCTTCTTTTTAAATGGCATGTTCTGGTTTGGTTTCAAGTTATTGAGTTATTTATTTATTTATAAGGTTGTCTTTAGAAACTTCCTCTTTTGATTCCTCGCTTTAATCTTAATGCCTTACCTCTTACTTAATATGAAGGGGTAAAATGAAGCTTTCCATAGATAGTTCTTTAGATTTATTACAGATGAAGTTCTTAAAGTCTTTTCACAATAGAGGTAATTTTTCAATAACTATCATGACGTAAAAGAATTCATTTAGGTTAATCCCCTCTGATGTGATCTCTTGGACTATTAGATTGAACTCGTTTGTTTGCTGAATTATAAACTTATCATCTGTCATTTAGTATTTAAAATATCAATTGACAACGTATTTTTCACACCCAATTCTTCGATTTTTTTATTTCTTTTCTAAGGCAGGTCATATTTCAACAGAAGTTACATAATCACATAATACATCATATAATTAGTTTGATAGTGCACTAAGGATATAGTTCTTAGACAAGTAGTCATCTTCAACCAATTTTGATGTACAATTGATAACTTTGGTTCATAAAGATCAGATGACCATTTTTTATTAATCTTGCAGGCCATATGTAAGTAGGGAGATAGAAAAATATTTTGTTTCCACCTCTTATAGTGTTGCCCATTAAAGATTTTTAGCCGAATTGACTTAGTATCATTCTAAGAATTTCTCCATGTAATAGGGGCCATATCTTAAACTTGTTAGAATAATCCTAGAAAAAAAAAACTTGAATAGATAAAGAAAAACAAAAAATAGAAACCTCATACCTATTAAGACGATTGTACTACTCTAAGACTTTAATTTTTCTACTGGGATGATGCGGGAACGTAGTTGGTATCTTTGAGATAGTTCGTCCCCCCACAGTCGTTGGACCGGTGTAGTAAGTTTCTCGACATGCTACCTCTAGGATACAATGCCTAGTGTGGTTATCTTCAACATGCACAACTCATAGATTAACCCAACACTCAACACCAAGGAGATCTTTTGTATTCCCAATACAAGAAGAAAAAAGAAGAAAGAAAAGTAGAATCTTTTTTTGTTCATAAGTTGCACTGCCTCCAGACCCAAGGCACGACCTCCTTTTATAGACTTAGTGGAGGGACTGTTTTCAAATAACGGTGTAGAAATGATCATCCCTTTCTAGTCATTACTTAATACTACTACTGATAGACTAGACCTTAATGTGAGACATGTTTCTCATACTGAAAACGGTGTGGGTTAATGAGCCACATCAACACATAAGAGAAAATGTGGAGAAATGTTGGCACATTCATGATAGTTAAAAGCTCGAATTTTGAATTTAAAAAGTATTAATTAAAATAATTTGAATTAAAAATTAATATAAAAAGAGCAAAACCAAGCCTTTCATGACTCTTATAAAGAGTTTAGACAAACATGCACGTGAAGCACACCTAACGAGCAGTGTGACACATATCTCTGAGATTTTCTCGCGATAATATTACAAAAATACACTAAACGATATCATCAAGATATTTTTAAATAATCAATAGATTTTAAAATATCATGTTTTTATCATGAGAATATTGCGCTATGAATGGAAAAATAGTAAAAATTTTAAAAATATTATTAAAATAAATTTAAATTTCAAATTTATTTATTAGTTTACAATAAATATTCTTAAATATTTTTATTTTTGGCAAGATTTTTCTAATAATATCCCTCAAAATTTGAAAATCTCTTAATAAATTTTCGGGCCGATAAATTCTTAGAATGAGATTTATCATTATGCTATGAGCAAGCCCACCTTATTTTCGAGCTAGGTGATCTTCATGGTGAGGGCTACTGGCTACAGGGTACAAATCACCCTATCCAAATTACATATAGGCAGGAAGATGAAGCTATAGAACAATTCAGCATACTTCAGGCTGTATGTGATCAGTTCTCTCATATATAGATACTCTTGCAATTGACTACCAATGAGCTTGATTTCTTATGTGGCATATTGATAACCCTTATTCTTTATAATTTCTTGGCATGGGAATTTCTTGGGAGTTCTTAAAAAAATTATTTTATTTTATTTTTCATTATTTTCAGGATATATCAGGAAGATCTCATTGAAAATAAATTTTTAAAAAGTATTTATTATTATCTAATAAGCATTAATTTTTAGCTACTCGGATATAACTAATTTAGAGAATGTCTTAAGTCTAATAAGTTAGACCATGAAATACAGTTCATGTAGCATATAACTTCCAACCTGCTAAGTGCATGTGAGATCCAACCCCTCTAATAGGTCGGCCACACCCTGAGGATTAATTAGTGCATAAATCAGCTCTATCTACTTATCAGGTGAGCTAAATCATGAAGACAATATGCAACCATATATAAATAAAAAAATACAAGTGTGGTCCAATCAATGAGTATAGTCGATATAACATATTTTTTCCAAGGTGCTCCCCATTATGGGGCCAGCCTATTGGATTGGTTCAATCTCGTGCACACATGAACGGTTAGGAGTTATCCATTGGTTGGACCATAACGTATAGTACAACTAGTTGGACTTAGGACCTTCTCAATTAGTTATCTTCTCTTGAATAATTTTATGTTAAAATTTTAATAATTTCGTTATTAAATCATGATAAATTCAAAATAGTGGAGATTATGAAAGTATTGTGTTATTATCACGATAATAGTGTTTGATGAATAATTTGCAAAAATCTCATGATTTTTAAAAATTTCTCAGTGTTATTTGTTATTAGAGTTTGTGGTCCATGGATTGGGTTGGGCCTAATTTTTAGACATGCTAACTGATTGGGTTGAACTTAGGGCCTGTTTAGTAAAACTTATTTTCAGAACTTATCATTGAAATTTAATATTATCACTGATTTTCATTAGTTTAAATTGTTTGAAAAATATAACTTAGTAAGTGCTTAAGTTTATTTTTGCTGAAAATATGAGTATTGTTTTAGCTCCCCTCCTTCACTTAATGATGAAGGTTGAATGTTGGAAGTGGTGGTGTATTAATATTTGTTTTTCAATTTTGACTAAAATATCTCTAAAATTATTTCAAAACTATAATTCAACACTTAAATTAATTCTGGGAGCTTAATTTTCAGTTTATCAAATGACACCTTAGGCTTAAATGTTCCTAACACTAGTACAATGTATTTTCTGATATTGGGCCCAATCTTAGATCAACATTCGGTCCATCTAGGCATACCATAAAAGGGAGTCCAATTCCAATTCACATTAAGGCTTTGAATGCATATTTGTCAACTGTCTCATGCCCCACTTGGTAAAAACATGCACTAAAACGCCAAATTACTTTTCATCGAGTCCACTACAAAGTAGGTTGGAAAATCCCTTTTGCGGAAATATGTCTGCCCTTAAGCTCTCTATTACTAGAATATATGATTGTTTGTTGGGGTTGTATGTTACAGGATATTTTGGCAACCCAGAAGTAACTACAAGTACCCTAGATACTAAGGGATGGCTGAGAACAGGGGATCTTTGCTACTTTGATGAAGATGGATATATATTTGTCGTTGATAGGTTGAAAGAGCTCATTAAATACAAGGGATACCAGGTAGGTACCCATCACATTTTTTAATAGAAGAACCATGTTACTCATAACTGGTTGCAACTAAGAACTAGATTGATATTATGAGCCATCCCTCTCTATTGTAGATGTGGCAAAGTGATCCATTAATCTAGAACATCCGTGTGATTGCCCCTATCAGGGATGAAAAATGGTTCAAAATGCATATAAATTGGATGGTCCTAGTTGTTTGCGGGAGAATAATTGGTTTACGATAATTATTTAGTTGGAGAAGAAAATGATGGCTAGGATTGTCCAAAATGTGAAAGATTTGAAAAGTGGGCCATTCATAATGGGGTCTATTAGATTGATGGTCCTGATCATGCATCACCTTGCCACATTTTTTGTGTAAAGATGGCTCCACCTGCTCTAGTTTTACACACCTAACTGTATCATTTCTCTTTTTTAAAGAGATTAGTAATATACAAGAAATTTTACAAAAAACTACCTAATTAATATGAAATTTACATTTTGTCACCATTTTTAAAAGGTTTTAAAAAAGGTACTTCATTGATCGATATAATTATCATTCTACTATCTTCTGCCACGACGCGACCATACAAGAAAATGGATCGATGGCTTAGGTGGGCCCAACTGTGATTTTAAATCTAACCATTAGGTGTATTTCCACATGTTAGGCTAAGGGCCTACAGCTCAACTCCATATGTCATTAAGGTGGATTTCATGATTGGAAATTGTGTTCAGGGCAACGTTCACCTCCAAATTTTACCATTAGTGTGACGCACATAAATCACCGAGGGATATTTTTTTGCACACGTGGCTATTTTTTTTATGTGGAATCTAATAGTTGGAGTGGATTTCGTATAATTATCATGGTGGGCCCTATAAAAATCAAGGGTGGGCGTTTCTCTCCTAACTGGTTCCCTTAGTGTGGACCACCAAAATCACAGGTCAACCTAATTTCTTTTCTCTAAGCTTAATATGGGACTAAATATCTAATGGTCAAAGTGGATCTTACATAAACATCATGAGGGTGGGCCTGTCAAAATCAACAGTTGGTCCTATACAATTCTTTTTTACTTTAAGTACTATTACAATTCTAGAGGGACACCAAGATTGGAGTTTTGGCAGGGCCCATCATGATGTGTATGCAAAATCCACTCTGACCATTAGATGGGCAATCCTAGTTTAGGCCCAAAGAAAAATATCAAGCTAACTTATGATTCAAGTGGGCCACACCAACAGAAGAAGTTGGGAGAGAGACGTCGACTCTTAATTTTATAGGGCCCACGGTGATGATTATATGAAATCCAGTCTAACCATTAAACGACACACCAAAATTTAGGCATGTGTCCTAAAACTCAGGCACATCCATGATTTAGGTGGGTCGTACTAAGGGAAATAATTTGAAGTGTGATCGTTCCCTATACACTGTTTCCAATAATGTGGTCCACATAAATTACGGATAGGAGTGATTTTTAGGGCCTTCACCTAATAAGAGGTGATGCACTTGGTGGTTGGGTTGGATTTTACATAAATGTCTAGGTGGGGCTCACCTAAGCAGCAGACCTATTTGCTTGCACACCCTTCCAATTGGCTCTTAAAAGAAAGGCAACGAAAGGTAGTGGAATGATGATTATATGGATTAGTGAGGTAGTTTTTTAAAACTTTTTTGAAAGAGGTACTGAAAAGTAAATTCCATAATAAATAGGTAGTTTATTGTATAATTCTTGAATATTTAATAGTTTGGTAGTGTACAGTTTTACGAGAATGTTCACAACATTATGTTTTGTAAGAAAAGTTTTTATTTTCAAAAGATGTGCCTCTTCATTGGAACATCTGAATTGTGAAAATGGTAAGCCATACCATGATGATCACCTCGAGAGAATTGGAATAATCAATTTGTTTGGCTCAAAATTCGGTTGGGCAAGGGCATGCCAGAGTTGATTGCAGTTCGATTTGAATCGAATGCCTTCGACCCCGGGCGCTTTGATAGACAGAGAGACTGATGACCTTATGGATTGGTTGTCTATATTAGCTACCTATAAAGTGATTAGGCAATTTGTGAAGGAGAGGGTTCTCTCTTCAAATGGGTTCTTTTTTTACTTTTAGCCAAAAGGACTTCAATATTCATGTAATTATAACTGTAGTTCAATAGTGAAACAACAAAGAAAGAAGAGATAACAGGCTAAAAGATAAAAGTAACTTTATTGATGATTCACAATAATCACACTTACAATCAGTTGTGATAAGTAATGAAAGTATGTTCGTTGTTCGGCGTGAACTGAGCTTCATATTAGAGAGAGTCGTCAAGTGTAAGAAGGTCGTCTGTTCGTCGCTCAACGTGGGCCAAGTTTCATAGCGAGATGATCGGTAAAGGGCATATCTTTGATAATATGTTCGTTGCTCGATGTAAATAAAGCTCGTAGGCGAGAGAGTCAAAGAGGTTAATAGTCTATTCATCACTTGGTAGAGACCAAGCTTTGTAGGTGAGACAGTTGATGGAGACTGCTATCGTTTAGTATGTAATAGGAAAGCTCTACAACCTTCCATTCAAAATTGATCAATCTTCCTTGCTATTCGATGATGTGATCGTGGACAAATAGTGGTCAAAGTAGGACCCATGTTAATGAGTGATGGGGAGCTAAACTAAAATGAAATAAAATATAAAGATGAGTGTTTATGAGTTATGAAAATAGGCAGCATAGCGGTGATTTTTTTTTTTTTTTTTTTTTTTGTTGGCGAGAGAGAGGCCTAGAGCTATTCAATCCTTCTCCTGTTTATAGAATTTTTGGGTAGTTGTTGGAGAGTTGATTATGTGACCGCTTCACCACATTCTTTGTTGTGGAGAGTTACTTATATAACCACTTCACCACGCGTCTGAGGTGCATGTAACCTCTTAAGCCATTGAGCAATTATAACTTATTTCTTTACCACATGTAAGTGATAGTTACTATCAAAACTACTATTTTTATTATTAAAACCATCATCTTGGTCGTTAAATTGATTTTTTTTTTCATTATTTTAGTCATTTTTGCTATTAGCCATGGTCGGTTGTTGATGGCTGAATTCAGCCGTTATAATGGGATGAGGTAGTTACATCATCATTCTGCCACTAAGCGGTCATGGCCTCTCATATTTCACTATGTAATGGTGATTATTTGCTCTTATCACTTTAATCATGTGACATGTATCCCATGACCACAACTATCTTTGACTTGGTCTTTATCTGATTTCTTATGACCCTCCTTACTTCAGCCATTTCTATCATTATTTTGGTCATTTCTGTCGTTACTTTGGCTATTTCCGTCATAGTTGGAAATTTGTCATTAGTCGTGAATTGGTTATTGGTCGTTTTAATGGCTGATTTCACATTTTTATAACTAAATTTGTCGTTTTGATGGCTGTAAATTTTTTTAAGTGAGACAATGTTGCCACATGGCATTGTTTGAACTGTCTAATTTAATTGTGTCAAATCGGGTGTAAACAAAACTTAAGTCACACACAGTACAAATCAAACCATTGGCTGCCTATTTATTTCAAAGCTCTAAACTGCCTGATAAATGGACCATTCTAATTTTTAGCCTGGGCTATCCTTTTATGCGGACCATCCGTGGAAAGGCTCAGATGGTAATGGTATCTACAAGTGACACCTCCTCATAAAACTAAAAATGTTGTATATGAAGTCAACATCAGCATACCAAGTTCTATGTGATAGTTTCTCTTTTGTGTCCATGCACATCCAAATGTACATGTGCAATGCTGATAGGTGGCCCAGATGGGTTGTCCTATAGGATTTGACGGTCTACATAATCTTATGACCTTCGCACAAACTGAAGATAGACGGTAAACGTCTATAGGTCTACCTGACCATTATGGGAGTAGAGAAAAATCTAATCACCCATTTGATTCTACAGTTGAGATGACCCATGGATTATGATCAATAGCTTGAATCATCTAGAAATGGGTCAGATAGATATAGTCTGGGTATGCACTATTTTTCCTCTTTTCTATCTCTAAGACCTTCTTAGTTGTAGTAGTTTTATAAGGGGATACATTCTCGAATTTATAAAGAGAAAGATCGAGATATGATGGAGTTTAGATGAGGTAAGGGTTATCTCTATCTCATCCAATCTCTCTCTCATATCCTTTCCTTTTTCAAATTTGAAACAATGGAGTCTAAAAGGAGGGAAGTCGGAGAAAAAATGTGTAGGACCCTTTAACTAATGGTTTCCTATAAGTGGGCCCATGTCAAAATCTCTCACTCAATCATATTGTTAAATGGGCTCAACATAGATTGTCCATCTAGCTTGTCTCAAAACAACAAAAATAAAAAACCATGATCATAAAAATTAAAGGCATGGGACTAGTTAGAAGACCTTTGTCTTCTCATAGATGTTTAAACACTAAGGGCCTGTTTGTTAAATCTGAAGTTGAAGCCTGAAACTAAAATCTGAATATGAAGCCTGAATTTAAAGTCCGAAGCTGAGTATTAAATCTGGAACAACTTGTTTGTTAACCAAGGTTTGAATTGTCCAAATTATGTTAATTTGACACATTTGCCCTTATCTCCATAGAAATAGTCATGATTGAATCCCTTTCATTAAAAACTTTGTGGATTCCATAAGAATATTTATTTGTCATCCAACCCGATGATAAGGTCATAAAGACCTAGATGAAGAGACCACACAAATATCATCTTGATCCAAAGCTTTTGTGGCCCACAAGAAATTTTTAATGGTCAATTACCACTCTTTCATGTACTATGGTCCACCAGAGATTTGGATCTGCTTCATTTTTAGATCATCCCCTAAAATGAGCATTCAATATGGACAGACAACGCTCCCATAGTCAGCAGTCCCACCCACCTTGGTGGATGGGGAATGCATATTGTGTACTAAGTAACCCCTAGCTGTGGACAGTGTTGTGTGGCCCCCACCATGATGTATGTGTTTTATCCATGCTGTTCATCCATTTTTCCATATCATTTTAGGGAATGATAAAAAAAATGAGGAAGATCTAAATCTCATGTGGATCACACCACAGGAAACAATGGTGATTGAATGCCCACCATTAAAAGCTTCTTTGGACAACAAAAGTTTTGCATGAAGCTGATATTTTTGTTTTCACTTCATCCAAGTCTATGTGACCTAATGAACATGTTGGAAGGTAAATAAACATTACAGTCGGCTCTAAGAAGTTTTTAATGGTGGGTGTTTAATCACCACTGTTTTCTTGTGGTGTGGTCCACTTGAGATTCAGATCTGTCCATTTTTGGGCTCATGCCATAAAATTATCTGAAAAAATAAATGGATGGTATGGAAAAAACACATACATCATGGTGAGGCCAACAGAGCATTGTCCAGTAGTCACCTCTCTGCTAGTAACGTCATAGGCAATCCGCGTCAAGTGGCTTGCAATGGAAATGGATTGCACGGTGACCTCCTTTTTGTGTTGACATCACTAAGTTCAATTGGCCTCACCATGATATATGTGTTATATCCAAACAATCCATTGATTAGGTGAGAACGTTTTAAGGACTGAGCCAAAAAATGAGATGGATGTAAAACTCAAGTGAAACTGTATGACCTTATGAACAGTTTAAATGGCAAATAAACATCATGGTGGGGCATATGAATGTTTCAACAATGGAAATCATTTTCCCCACTACTTTTTGTGGCGTGGTCCACTTGAACATTGATATAAGTAATTTTTAGGCTCATGCTCTATGCTGATCTTGCCAAATAAATGGACCATGTGGATATAACACATACATCATGGTGGGGCCTACAAAACTTGGTGATGTCAACATAAAAAGGAGGCTGGTGGCATGTGGTACACCACACAACCATCCCCTGCAAATTTGGGCGGGGATTGGAAACTACCCCCAGTAGGACCTAGTTAGAGACATATGGTCCTGTCGAGGGATCTGCGGAGCCTATAGTGATCTATATGTTTCATCCACACCATCCATTCATTTTTCCATATCATTTTAGGGTATCAGACTAAAAGGCAAGCAAATATAAGGCTAAAGTGGGCTACACTACAAGAAATAGCGGGAGTTGGGCGCCTACCATTGAAAACTTCTTAGGGACACAGAAGGCTCTGATTAAGATGATATTTGTGTTTTCCCTTCATCGAGGTTGTGTGACCTTATGAAGAAGTTATATGGCAAATAAACTTCTTAGTGGACCCTAGGAAGGTTTTAATGGTAATCATTCAATTCTCGTTGCTTTGTGGTGTGGTCCACTTGAGCTTTGGATGTGCCTCAATTTTTGGGCTCA
This sequence comes from Liriodendron chinense, assembly GCA_003013855.2. Lineage (NCBI taxonomy): Eukaryota > Viridiplantae > Streptophyta > Magnoliopsida > Magnoliales > Magnoliaceae > Liriodendron > Liriodendron chinense. Next base: position 183,568 of record PVNU02003522.1, on the reverse strand, counting down.
TGCTTTAGAATGGTTTGGAAAAGTTGAGGACGGTGTGGATGTAACACATAAATCATGGTGGGGCCGAAGAAGTTCAACATATTAATAATGGGTTATGTATTATGCAAAGAGAAAATCTTTGTTGCAACCTAGGTGTAATTTTGATTTAAAAAAAAAAAAAAAACTTGCTAAGCGCATTTTATATCACCATTAAGCTAGGTCTCCATCGCCGAAAAAATTGAGGCAAATCACGGAGCGCTTTCTGTGTTCAGTGTTAACAAACAACACTTAACGCGTAGCGCCTTTTGAATTCCACGTTCCGTGATTTTTTCAAGTGTTAACAAATAAGCCTTAAGTGACCATCTAACTACCATTCAACAATCCAAGCTTTACAATGTCTGTCTTTTTTCCACATGACCATACTGAATTTTACTGACTCCTTATCTGGAGGACTTAATCAACATTTTCACTTATCTAACTTATCGAGTCATTTTAAAAATTCTATTTGTTAAAAACATTTTTAAATAATATTATAATACATATAATTTTAAAAATAATATTGTTTATAAATTTATCAAAAGCTCAATACTACTAGCAGATAAGTCTTCAAGTGTGTATTGATAGTTCTAGAAAATTGGTATAGCTATCAAGGGATCTTCCCACACAGATGTGTAATTTGAAAGCAACCAAGCTAATTTTCTAGTGTAACTGCATCAACCAATCTAAGGACTTTCGTCATCGTACACTAAAGTACCAACACTTAATCTCATCCTTTTGTACATAAGAGGAGGGTAGTTAAGGACAATGAGTCAACTGCAAGACTTGTTGCTTGCATGTTACAATGATTGGATTAAATTAAAGAAATTTGTAAATAATAGGTTTAGCATGTGTCTACAATGATGTTGTAATGTAGAGAATATTAGCCATAGGGTCTACAATACGTAGTCTATCTCACATGATTATGACTCATCTTATATTTTCACAATCTGGCTTTTAATCAAAGCATAACATTAATTGCGTTGAAAAGTAATGGAGCAATTATGTTATTTCGATTTTGATTAGTCTGATCTTCAATTATTTCGGGCTGAAGGTAAATATAATGTCTTATTACTCATATCCTTATCCTCTACTCTTCATAATAAATGGTGCTTCATGCATCAATGTATAAACATTACTTCGACTGTTCATCTCCTGTATATTTAGAGTTGATCTACCCATATGAATGGGTAATTGGCCTACTAAAATAGAGATATATCAAGATCTTAATGCAAATTCTGATGACCTATACACTTAGTTAATAATAGTGCTAAATAAGGAATAAATAAATATTTATTTATTATTGAAAGATAAAAGGTACAATATACAACTACGTCACTCAAGCTTTTCTTAATCCCACCTGTTTGATGTGAACCTAGAACATGTCTTTAGTTATAGGCTTCGTCATTGGATTTGTCAACATCTCTTTGGTGGAAATGTAGTTGAGGATGAACTTTTTATTTCTCACTTGATTACGGATCTAATGATATCTGATCTCAATGTGCTCTGATGTGTAGTAGTGTTTGGGGGTCTTTCACCAAGTCAATGGTGGTGGTGTTGTACATCCTCAACAATACAGGCTCACAAATTCCTAACATAACACTTAAACCTTGTAAAAATTTCTACAGACCATACACTCTTAAAAAGTAGTATAAAAGAAATATACTTGACCTTCAAAGATGAAAGGGTTGTGGATCTCTATTTTGTGATCGACTACGAGATAGTTTCCTCTCCGAGAAAGAATACATAACCTAAATTTGACTTTGTTAGTGCACTTATTTGTGGCATACAAGTGCACCTTATTTGTCAATCATGTGCTTCCATGTGTCTTAAAGTAAGTTAAGCCTTAGAAAGTTGAAGATCGAAGATTCGAGTGGACAAGAAGCATCAAGGAAGAAGAAACAGGTAAATGAGGTGCCTTAGTGATCTTAACCTTAGAACCAAAACAACTTTAACCTCTAGATGGTTTGGACCCAATAGGTAAATTATTAATCATTCTACATTAGCCTTAAGAGTCCTAAAAGACCACCCTTTGTAACACCTAAGAGGTTCATGAGCTACTATAAAAATATACAAAACTCATAGTGTTGCCAACTGCAAGATCGATCAGTTGACAGCCAGTTCGGCTGATCGATCGATCGGGTCAATAGGCCGAAAATAGCTCAAAATGGACAACAACAGAACCAATTGTTCTAGCTAAATCGCTTGATTGATGGTTATTTCGGTTGGCCGACACGTTAGGTCGACAGGTTGAATAGTGGCTAAATAAGATAACAACCACAATGGGAAAATAGACTGGCCAACACCCATTTTTGTCCGGCCAACAGAGAGCCATTGAAGTCCAATTTCTATCCGTTTGAGCTCAAACTCTATATATTTGGAGCTCGGGCTTTGAGCTTTTAAGAGAAAATTTAGTGCATTAGAAGCCATCACTGTAACAATCATCATTAGGCTCTAATCCTAAGCTAATTAAGTCATTTTTCCTGTGATTCATCACATATTGTAACATTCAATGCTCAAATGAAGATGAACTTGTTCCCTTATGATCTCTAAAAGTTTAGACATCAAACCTATAGGTAAAACCTTTGCCTAAACCTCTTCTAGAAATCTTCTAGGTGAATTCCTCTTGGCAACCAACTTTTCATTAGTTGTAGAGAATTCAACCACCTCTCATCATCTTGGTCACCTCATCAGGACATTAAATGCAAGACAATTGAATATTGGACTTGAAGCCTTGGCAAAGCATCAACATCAAAGATCGAGGAGCACATGAGGTGCCGATTCAAGAACGGGAGAGCTAGAAGCAACTCAAGACAACGCAGCAAAAGGGTCTCAGTCTGACAAGTTGTCAATTGTAAGAGTTAGGTCATGTTATTTTCTTATGAGAATTGAGTGTGAGAGTTTGTGACCAAACTTAAACTAAGTTCTTGAGTAAAACCTTGTCTCTTGTGTAGAGCCTAAATCAAGTCTCTAAGGGGAGCCTCCAGCAGGAGTATATGTGGGTCTTTGAATTAGGACCAAGGTAGCCTTGAAGCCATTATAGGTTCTTGTATAGAACCTTGACTCTTGTGTTAAATTGTCAAGTCTTCGAGGGGAGCCACAGACACTAGTGTGTACGTGTTCCACCAGCATGGGTTTTTACGTGTACGTTGAGAGGTGAACATGGAAAACCTCCGTTCAGGTTGAGAGGTGAACTTGTTATAAAAACATCCGGTTAACGTTGAGAGGTTAACTAGATTTAAAACCTCCATTTAGTGAAATTTAGTGTACTCATAAGTTGGGTATGACAACCGAAAGTGGAGTAGGGAACCCAAACCACTATACATGGTTGTGTTTATAATTGAATTTGAGCATATTATTATTCTTGCATTGTTTATTTAATTGTTAATTATATGAATACTTGAATGAAATATATGTTATGCACATGATAGGTAGATCCACACACAAGATGTATTTTCACTATTTAAACTAGTTACTTTATTACTATATCATTTGTAGACTATGTGATTGTACCCACTTGGCTTGGAATCCCAAGTGTTAATGCTTTATTTCAGTTTATTTTATTTTAGTTTTAATTAAAGCGTGAATTTTAAAAAGGTCTCAATCACCCCATAAGACTTGGGCATAGTTCTAAGCTCCGCTCTTTGAGCTTTCGCAAAGCATAACGCCCCAAGTGTAAGTAAAATGTGCAATTTCAATTGGTATTAGAGTGGGTTACTTTAATAGAGCAAGTGTGAGCTGCTCTTGAATGACTTAACTATCTAGAGTAGATCCTGAGGAGTTCTAACACGATGTTTACACAGGGGGGGAGTGTCACCATGTCCACAATTCTTTGACGGATCAAATTATGGTTATTGGAAGGCCTAGATGCGAATATTTTTTATATCCCTTTATCCATTGGTATAAGACTTAATTGAACAATGATGGATTGCTTTAGTGGAAACTGTAGATCGAGATGGACTTGTTGTCACCCAACTTAAGAAAATGTCTAGTTGGAGTGACCAAGAAAGGTCTCATTATGGCTACAATGCCAAGGGTCTCACTGTAATCTTTCATGCTGTCTCATGGGATGAATTCAAACGTATATATAATTGTGTGATTAGCAAATTAGCTTGGGAGACCTTAGAGATCACTCATGGAGGAACGAGCACCGTCAAATGTTCCAAATTGCAACTCCTTATCACACATTTTGAAAACATTAAAATAGAGGAGGATGGAACTTTCATATAGTTTTATAATAAACTAAATGATATTTGTAACCCCATGTGTGGCTTAAGAGGGAGAGAATTCCAGATGGGCGAATATGTAGAAAAATACTTAGGTCTCTCCCGAAGAGATTTAACTCTAAAGTCATTACCTTAGAAAAGTGTAGAGACATAGACACGATGAAAGTAGAAGAACTCTTAGGTTCCGTACAAAATCATGAACTGCACTTTAAAACCCCCTCTAAAAAGAAAAATACTATCTTAAAGACTTCACACAAGCACTCACATAAGAAAATTAAGAGTGGATTTGAAGAAGAAGATATTGATGAGGAAGACGAGGAAGAATAATTTAATAAACAATTTAAAAAATTCCTCAAATAAATAGAGGAAAGGGTTGTGACAAGAAGGACCAGAAGCGTGAGAAATACAAAGAAAAATCATCCAAATCCAAGAATATCCGATGTTACTGCTGTGGCGAATATGGCCATGTTGCCCGGATTGTCTTGATAAACCTAAAGCCAAAGGGAAAAGTGCTATGATAGTAACATAGGATGATACAGATAAATCAAAATCTGAATTTAGTGCCTCTCCTAATGATGGAGACCAAAAACCATTTCCTATTCTAATGGCCTCCACTACAACCTCTCTCCCTTTTAATCTAAGAGAGGATGCTAACCATGATCTCTTCTAGGAGTTCCCAACCCCTCTGCATATGTTGTAATTTATAAGGGTGTTAAGGAAATTTGGTTACCCTTATGATGAACATAGGTGATCTTTAGCAAGGAAAACTAGAATCTAAATACTATAGGTAAATTTAAGGATTTTATCCTCATTAGTGTACTTAAGGGGATATTAGAAGATTTTAGCCTCATTATCCCCTCCTTGATAGTTTAGCCTAATTAGCTTTGATTTTGGTATCCTTAGCTTGCTAAACTGTTATCTTGCCTAGATTAGCTTATCCTTGAGAATTATGTGTTTAATGCTTGCTAATCTATGCCTTGGTCATTTATCCTTTCATGAATATCTTGAAATGACCATTTATGATCACCTATGTTTAGGTAGGAATATATTTTGTAATCATTGGATGCATGCTTCATGTGTTTAAAGTTCATGGACCCTTATTCTCTCTTGTTAACATGTGTGTATAGTTAAACTGTAGATATTCTAACTTCTCCTGTCTTAAACTTAACCAGTGTATCATTAGGGGGGGGGGGGGGGGGGGGGGGGCCTTGCATTATGTTTTGCAGGATTTATTTGTTGCTACAGGGGTTGATGAATTATGGGGGAGTAATTGAAGAAGAGCATTGCTTAGGGTTATATGTCTTAGTTTGTAATTTGAGTTGTAATCTTTTATTTTAACACATACTTTATTTTGTTGTTTGGTATTGTCACCGGTATGGACCATGATAAGGTCTAGGTTAGGTTTTCGTCATGTAATTGACAAAGGGTGAGATTCTTAGTGCACTTATTTGTGGCATATAAGTGCATCTATTTATCAATCATGTGCGTCCATGTGTCTTAAAGTCGATTGAGCCTTAACAAGCTGAAGACCAAAGATTCGAGTGGACAAGAAGCAATAAGGAAGAAGAAACAGGTAAATGTGGTGCTTTGGTGATCCTAACCTTAGAACCAAAACAACATTAACCTCTAAATGGCTTGGACTCAATAGGTAAATTATTAGTCATCCTATATTGGCCTTAGGAGTCTCAAAAGACTAGCCTTTGTAAGTCTTAAAAGGTTCATGTCTTAAAAGGTTCATGAGGTAATGTAAAAATATAACCCAAACAACATAACTCATAGTGTTGTCAACTGCAAGATCGGTCGGTCGATTTTGCAGGATTTATTTGTTGCTACAGGGGTTGATGAATTATGGGGGAGTAATTGAAGAAGAGCATTGCTTAGGGTTATATGTCTTAGTTTGTAATTTGAGTTGTAATCTTTTATTTTAACACATACTTTATTTTGTTGTTTGGTATTGTCACCGGTATGGACCATGATAAGGTCTAGGTTAGGTTTTCGTCATGTAATTGACAAAGGGTGAGATTCTTAGTGCACTTATTTGTGGCATATAAGTGCATCTATTTATCAATCATGTGCGTCCATGTGTCTTAAAGTCGATTGAGCCTTAACAAGCTGAAGACCAAAGATTCGAGTGGACAAGAAGCAATAAGGAAGAAGAAACAGGTAAATGTGGTGCTTTGGTGATCCTAACCTTAGAACCAAAACAACATTAACCTCTAAATGGCTTGGACTCAATAGGTAAATTATTAGTCATCCTATATTGGCCTTAGGAGTCTCAAAAGACTAGCCTTTGTAAGTCTTAAAAGGTTCATGTCTTAAAAGGTTCATGAGGTAATGTAAAAATATACCCCAAACAACATAACTCATAGTGTTGTCAACTGCAAGATCGGTCGGTCGATATCCAGTTTGGTCAACCTACCGATTGAGTTGGCAGGCCGAAAATAACTCAAAATGGACAGCAACTAAACCCATTGTGTTGAGCTAATCAGCTAACTGATGGCTATTTTGGTCGGCCAATAGGCCGAATAGTGGCTAAATATGACAACAGCCACAAGGGGAAAATCAACCGATCGACAGCCATTTTCAATCGAATGATAGCCCTCGTTGAATGGCCGATAGGTTGGGTTAACAGTCTGACAGAGAGCCATTGAAGCCTGATTTCTATCAATTGGAGATCCAACTGTATATATTTAAAGCTCGAGTTTTGGGCTTTTAAGAGGGAATTTAGTGCATTAGAAGCCCCCATTATAATAACTATCATTAGGCTTTAATCCTAAGCTAATCAAGTCATCTTCCTTATGACTCATCACATGTTGGAACATTCAAAGCTCAAATGAAGATGAACTTGTTCTCTGATGATCAATAGAAGTTTAGACAACAAACTTTTAAGTAAAACCTTTCTCTAACCTCTCATAGAGATCTTCTAGGTGAATTCTTCTAGGCAACCAACTTCCTATTAGTTGTAGAAAATTCAACCACCTCTCATCACCTTGGTCACCTCACTGGGACATTAAATGCAAGGTGATTGATCATTGGAGCTGAAGCCTTGTCAAAGCACCAACATAGAAAATCAGGGGAGCACATGAGGAGTTGATTCAAGCACGAGAGAGGTAAAAGAATTGACTTAAGACGACGCGACAAAATGGGCTCAATTCGATAAGTAAGTTATCAATTGTAAGAGTCCAGTCATGCTCTTTTCTTTAGTAGAATTGAGTGTGAGAGTTTGTGACCCAAATTCAAACTAGGTTCTTGAGTAGAACCTTGTCTCTTGTGTAGAGACTAAATTAAGTCTCTAATGGGAGCCTCTGGCGGGAGTATACGTGGGCTCTTGGATTAGGACCAAGGTTATTAGTTAGCCTTGAAATCATTGTAGATTCTTGTGGAGGACCTCAGTTCTTGTGTAAAGTCTAAATTGTTAAATCTCCAAGTGGAGCCTCCAACACAACTGTGTATGTGTTCCACCGGCACGGGTACATACGTGTAGGTTGAGAGGTAAACTTGAAAAATCTTCATTCAGGTTGAGAGGTGAACCTGTTGTAAAAACCTCTAGTTAAAGTTGAGAGGTTAACCATATTTAAAACCTTTGTTTAGTGAAATTCGGTATACTCATTAGTTGCGTATGACAACTGAGAGTGGAGTAGGGAAGCCAAACCATTATACATGCTCGTGTTTGTGATTGAATTTGAGCACATTGTTATTCTTGCATTGTCTATTTAATTGTTAATTATATGAATGCTTGAATGATGTGTATGCTATAAACATGATAATTAGATTTACACACAAAGTGTATTTTCACTATTTAGACTAATTATTTTATTGCCGTATCATTTGTAAACTGTGAGTGGACCCACTTGGGTTGGAAGCCTAAGTGATAATGCTTTAATTTAGTTTAATTCTTATTAGTTTTAATTAGGTGTGAATTTTAAAAAGGTCCTAATCACCCCCCTCCTCTAGAACTTAGCTATAGTTCTAAGCCTTGCAAAGCATGGTGCCCTAAGTGTGAGTAAAAGGCGCAATTTCAGAATTTCCTTCATTGACGTCATTACCTGAGGAGGCATCGGAATATCCTTTAAATTTGAGATTCGTACCTTCACAACATAGAATTAAGTCCTTCATTTCTTTGAGATAGAAGAATGTGAGTTTGACGGCTTACCAATGAGATTGTCCTTGGTTACCCTAATATTGGTTGACTATGTCAATTGCATAGTAAATATCCAAACTAGTGCATAGTATGACATACATTAAGCTATCTACTGTACTCGCATAATGTATTAATGACATAACTGATTTCATAGTTCGGTTTGAGAATACGACTTCCTGTCTAGAATGATAGTTTTTTCATAGGAGTTTCAACAACTTTTACTTTTTTTTTTCTCTCTTAAATCGTTTTAAGATTTTTTATATGTAGGTAGCTAGTGCTAAGTCCAAGAATCTCTTAAAATGGTCACTGATGATTTTTACCTTAAGAATAAAGTTAGCTTCACATTGAGATCTTTCATCTCAAAGTTTGAAAAAGTAATTTTTAGTCGTTCTTAATAGTCATATATCATTACTAGCTAGCAAAATATTGTCCACATATAGAAATAGCATAAAAAATTCTTTCAGACCGCTTCGTATATGTACAATGATCTTCTTGACTTGTTATGAACCTGAAGATAGTAATGACTAAGTGGAAACTCATGTACTACTACCTTAAAGATTGCTTCAATCGACAAATAGATTTTAATAGTTTACAAACGTTCTTTGGGTTCTTTTGTCTACATATCCCATGTGTTATTGCATGCATATTTCTTTACCTATATTACTATTTAAGAATGCAGTCTTTACATTCATCTGATACAACTCTAATTTTAAACTTGCAATAATTAACAAGATCATGCAGATTGAGTAGAAATTTTCAACAAGTGAAAAAGTCTCATTATAATTAATGTTTTCTTTCTATATGAAACATTTAGTAATTAATCGTGCTTTGTACATGTCCATTGTGCTATCTATCTTTTTTTTTTATTTTTTTATTTTGAGTACCTACTTGCTACCTATCACTTTGCAATTGGTAGATAAATATATATGTTCTCAAACTTTATTCTTCTTCTCGAAGGTAATCTCTTCATCCATGACAGTTACCTAATCAACCATATTTGGAGACGACAATGTATCTCAATAAGAGTTAGTTTTATGATCGTCAATCACAATGTAACAATATGATTCACCTTCGATATGAAAGTATTTTCGAGGATTAATCCTCTTTCACTTCGATGTAGTTCAGGAGCCTGTTGAGGTGTACTCCCATCATTCTAATGAACTATGAAAGCATTTTCATTGTGAGAAGTGGAGCTTCTGCTCTCCTAAAATGTAATGCCCCGGTTTTCATAACTCGAATTTAGAACTCGTTTTTAAAAAATTCGAGAGTTGACCTTCAATGATAGTAGCCCAACTTACACTATAAATTTTTTTATATTGCAACGGAAGCAAATCAAGTCATGAAATGACCAATATATGTTCAATTGTACAAGTGGCACTCATAGGGCTTATACAAACCAAATGTCTCGACTACTAAGCTAATTTAAAGAATTATAAAATTACAACACTTTAACTAGCCTAAGTTGCATAGTCCATCTAGTTCCTTATCCATGCCACCTGCACTGAATGGTATGGTTTGACAACATCAATCGCTATTATAGTGAGGTAAAAATCCTCCAACATTACCAGACATGATAACAGTTAAGGAAAAATCAATCAAAGATAATAAATCATACATTAAACAAGTTATAATTTTTTTTGAGAAATGACATTTAACGCAATCAAATATAATATTTCACCCAATTCTAGGAGATAGAAGATCTAACACAATCAGAAGTAGATTTCATACAAATTGCGAATACTCATCATAAGTCATAGCATCCACACATCATTATTAATTCTTTTTCTTGTTTAAATGCATGAATGCATGCACATGTTCTTTAGCCTGGGGATGCACATCATAGAATCGACAGTAACATGGCTCGTCACCAATGTTACCCGCAATGCACATAAAACCAATAGTAATGTGGCTCGTCACCAACATTACCTACAAATGTCACGTATGCATAATTAGTCAGCGTTTATTAATCAAGTTTACAAAACAAACAATTAAATACTCACGGTCACTATGAGGGACGTGCTCAACCCAATATAGGCCAACGACTTGAACATAGTGCACCATAACACCATCTCCGGCTTATGAGGCATCAACAAAAAAAACACACAACACACTAATGGTAAGTGATTGATATATAATGGAGTCATAAACCTCTACACCAGTGGCCTATTAAGTTTCACACATATGACTTACCATCATTACAATATAAATAATCTTCCACAAGCCACATTGGGCTAAGAATCCAACCAAGGACAAAACAACAAAGATCAATTCTAAAAGCCATGAAGGTACAATCAATATGCAAGGATTGTAATCCTATTACAATATTTAATTCCATATATTTTCTAAAAAGGGCCACTAGTGAGTGAACAAGTTCCATTATTCATGCTAATCACAACAAACCATAAATTTATATAATTAACAATGAAAAGGAAAATTCAATTCAACCTCCAAAACACAATAGCTATCAAATCTCCAAATGACATCCGAGTCATATAGAAACAGTTCTATTCTCCAAATTACATCAACAATGATTAATTTAGGTATAAACAATTCCATAAACAATTATTATTATTAACAACTATCATAAGATGATTATCACAAGACAACTATTTGGAAGTAAATAATTTCATAAACAAAACAATTATCATAAGTCATGAAATTAGAGCAACACAAAAACAAAGATTGGAAAGCTTGAAGGGTGAAAACCTCACCTTAGGTGTGGATTCTCTTTCTTTGTTTGACTAAGAATATAAAGAATCCAAAACCTCGATCTTAAAAGATGAACCCGATGCAGGTTCGATTTGGACACGAAATAGCTAGAGTTGAATATTAACTAGGAGGAAATCTTAAACTCAGTAAAATATAAATAATTCAAAAATTCAAAGTTAGCTAGCAATAAAGTTTTTAATCATCTACAAAAATAAAATAAAATAAACTACAATTAGTGATGTAGGACGGCCTAATTATCATAGATGCATATGATCATGGATAATCCAGTGGAATAACAAAAGCAATAATAGTAAAATATTTAGCAATCACCATCATAATCTAAGAAAATCAAAAGGACACATACAATAATGTGGGCCATCATCACAACCACGTAGTAAGGATTTAAAGTATTGCGTGGATTAGATTCGACGAGGGATGAAATCTCCCGATCTTGTATGGTTATGATTCAAACGTGCAATGAGATTCACTAGTCCGGGGAATCAAATGATTTCTCGGATTAGAGGATCAAAATCGGAGAATTAGGATTTTGGGACCAAATCTCAGATTTTAGGGTTACGGATAATGGGAAAAAAAAGTTTAGAAGAAAGAGGGAAGAAAATGAATTACCTTAGAAGAAAGTTGGAAGAATGAGGGAAGAAGAAAGAAGAAGAAGATCCACAGAGAGAGAGAGGGAGGGAGGAGGCAACCAAAGTTATTTTTTTCTTTTCAATAATCAATAGCATAATGAAAAAGGTTTAGGGCAACACCCTTATAAAATTCAAAATTAGTATAATTACCAAAATATCTCTACTAATAAATTTTCTATAGAAAAAGACATTTGCACGAAAAAATGTGCATACAATAAGCCAAAACTCAAATAAATAAAAGTCTATAAAATAAACTCAAATCTAAGATGCCCAATGGGCTCCGATGATGGTGCGATGAATGTGGGTCATGACGAACAATGGTCCAATCACATCATCATCATGATCCAATGGTCCAATCATCTCCTCCAAGCAAATTACAGATGTCTTCCCAAGGTAGGGTCTTCTCAAATGTCTCGGACTACATGTGTAAGGTCTTCGATGCTCCTCAAGTCATCATGAACGATTCAGGCTCGTCATCATTGAGCCATAAAGATATAGGTGTCACTTGTCTCCTACGCTGATCAAACCTAAAGGGCTTGATGTCCGCATCAACTAGCTTACCCTAGCTTACCTCAAGCCACACTTAACTCAATTGTAAGAAAGAGAGGTAAACTCGAGTGACGAGCAAATAGATTTTCTCCAATCAATGACCCATTTCATTCTAATCCAATCTAAGCTAGAAATCGAATTTCCTACAAAACCTATAATTGAGGAACCATCATTCTTAGAGTTTAGCCCCCAAATCAAAGGTAGGACTCCACAATTATCAATGACCTGACTCAATTCCACTAACTCAACTTAGATTGACCTGACTCAATTCCGCTAACTTAAATTAACTCAGTAACATAGTTGAACTCAGTTGTAAGATGAGTTGTTGGCTCATCTATGAGATCAATCTTACTTAGTTTGAATACAACTCAATCAATCAAATTCATTTTCATCTAAGGTTTGTTTGCAATCTGTTTACAACTGAGTATACTAAACTGAGTTGGTGACTCACTACTAGCAGAGTTAACTCGAGTCGACACTTAGATATGATTCCAGGTTAACTAACAACTAATGATCCAAAGCAAAAAAGAGGGCTTGAAAGCTACATACCCACCAACATTTGCAAACGAACTAAGCATCGTAGACAAACCAGCAACTCGAGTTAAAACAACTCAGCTACAAACTCGAATAGAATTAGTAACACCCTGTTATCTCCTTCTACCTCCTTCTTCATTTCTCTTCTACTTCAAGCAATGACAAAGATGTTGCTCAACTTAGCTAGTACTCGACCTGAGTCGAAAATTAAAGGAGTCAGCGACCCGGTAGAGGCTCAACGAGTCATCCAACAACGAGTGTAATTGAATCAGTGCTAATTTCTTTACGTTACTGGACACAACACCTAGCATGCTTCTTCATTGGATTAATAGGACTTGTATAGTGCTCTCAAGACCCACCAATGAATGATCTAGATCTGGATCCAGTGGCCAAGAGAGATCGAGGGGTGATGAAGATTCGACGGAGAAGGAGACCGCTTGTAATGATAGATTCTTAACAAAGGTTTCCTTTCTTCGAAATGGTGTTGTTGGATGGTGTATATCGGTCGCAGGAAGCTTGCAGATGCAAGAAATCAGAGCTTCATGATGCTTTTCTTAGAGGATTCGAGTATAGGAGGAATCAGCCGGATTTTCAATTGCTCCCGCACAAGACTAAAAGAACGAAGGAGATGGGATCAGATCTAGCTTCTATGGACTCTCTTGCACCTGAAGAATTCTGGATGAGAGGTTTGGATTAATTCTAGGACTGGGATTTCTATTTTCGAAAGCCAAAAGAAGGAGAAACAAAAAATCCTATTTGCTTATATGCTAGGCAACTGATCCGAGTGAAACCAATAAGAACGATTGAGATTGAAGTTTCTAAACTAGTTTGGACAGTTGAGATTGTAAGGAGCATTCTCACACGGATTGCCGACCTAGTTTGTTAAGGAGAGAGAAAACGGTTTCCATTTTTTAAAAAATACTGAGCACAACCTGACTTTGGATGGAAATCTATGGATATCTGATGGCCCCCACTCATGAAAGCCTTCATGAATAAATAAAGGTCCACCCTCTCTACAAAATAAACGGTTTGGATTGAGCAAAGGTGTCCCACAGCTACTATAATCCAGCGATTACTCAACTATTGGAAGCACAACCTCCATTAGAACAACCCAACTTAGGCCAAATTTGCGATGACCTTAGCGAACGGAGACAGACAATACCGCCTAGGTTTTGGTAAAAAAACTCAACCGGAACTCGATGAGCCATCCAGATCATCAAGATGGATGATCTAGATGGGCCACGATTCAAAGAAAATGGACACTCGCCCATTGATTTTTAAACAACACCCGTTCGGGCTGGAGGCTGAAAAAGAGAGAGGGATTCCTCTCTATTTTGGGATTTAGTTAATAGTTCAGTGCACCACTAGTCACTCTCTATTTGTGCACACCTGCACCCTAAGTGGGGTCTAAGCTAATGATTCGACAAATCCAACTCGTCCATTTGCTTAGGATGATTATATTATAACCATAAATCTAAAATTAAGCAGATCCACAACTTAGGTGGCCCATGAAAAATGATTTTGAGTCCTATGTCTATTTTTGACAAAACTAACAGTTAGATTACTTCATATTCAAACATCAATGGTCCAAAGGATTTTTTAAAAGCATCTAATTGAAGTCTAGTGACTGATTGCTACCAATTTGTTAATTTGAGTAATTTAAAAGTGAATTGTTTTCAAGGATGTTTATGAATTCAATGAACAATGAAACTGATGAACTGGGTTCCAATATTTATTTTAAACAATCCATTTTGTACAATTAAGGATCTTATAGAGTTTCGTAGGAATTAGGGTATTAGGAGTATTTATACAAAATCTAATAGTTAATTTTGATTCGAATAACTAATTTGATACATTACACACTAAGCTAACTTAACACCCTACACATATGTATATATTAAATTATGTTATCATGGTAACACTCAAGTATTGAAAAGTATGGGTTGTTACATAAAATATATTGAAAATTTTAAAAAGTTATATCTCAACTTTTCACTTCTTTCGGCTTAGGTATATGTCTTCGTCGAAGGTCACATCCTAAGATTCTATCTCAGTCTATTTTCACGGTTCTCATGAACTAGAACATAGCCCTTTGAATGCATGAGACATCTAATGACTACTTAATAATTTTATTATCAAGTTTATCTCTATAAGAAACAAACAATAATATATATCTCAAAGATCTTCAATGGTATAGGTTGGCTAGAGAAGGAATCCTACCAGTCCACACCTTATATAAGGCTTGTGAATGAATTTAGACATGACTATTAAAAACAGAAACGATTGTAAATATTAAATCTACCTAGAATGTAAGAGAGATTGGTATGTACCATCGTTGATCTAACCATGTCCAACAATGTCTTGCTTGTTTTCTCTATAACTCTATTTTTTTTGTAGATATAAGTACGTGTACTGTTGGATGATGATAACACTTTTATAATATAATTTCAATATTTTAGTTGTATATTTGTCACCTCTATAAATCTAAGGATTTTATCGTTTCAAAAAAAAAAAATCTAAGGATTTTGATATTTTTTTATAGCTGATTCTCGACTTCAATTTTGTATTTGAGAAAATAGTCGAAAGCTTCAGATTTATGTGAGATGAGATACGCATATCCATAGAGAGAGAAATCGTTAATAAAGTTGATGAAGTATCGGCATCCCTTTTTAGCATATACATTTAGGGGTCTATAGATGTTTGAACATACTATTTCTAATAGACCACTAGACCTAGCCACTTTCTAAAAATATTTCTTAGAAGTTTTTCTAAACACAATATTTAGAAAATAATAGATCAAGTTTGGATAAAAAAAACCTTATAAATCAGTATGAGGTAATCTGATCATATGAACTTTTTCAATGTGACCTAATCTCGTGTGCCATTTTATATATTTAGATACAATCAATTTATTTGACATAACAGATAAAGTAAGAGGTGTATCATCACTATTTTTATCAAGAAGAAATAAATTTGAAATTAAATTATCCCATGCAAACATGAGGTTATTTCATCTTAAAGAAACTTTAGTGTTTGAAAATGAATATAGAAACCATCTATTAACAACTTCAAATAGAAATCAAGCTACGACATATGCCCAGTACATAAAGAGTATTGTAAAGGATTATCATTTTCCCTATGTGTGTACGAAAATGATAAACACAAATCCCTAGCACATCTTCAATTGTGTTATTTCCCATGTATACCTAGCTCCTCGTGGCTATAGGTCAAAATTCCTCGAGTTCTTTATATTCTCGTGTCTTGTGCTTTATTACGCCTAAATTTAAAATTTAATCATTAGATAGAATATCAATTGATGTCAATTGCATCACTCTTGTTGGTGCCAGCTGATCAAAAAAGAAAAGAAGAAAAGGAAGAAGAAGAGAGGGAAGGGGAAGCACAATAGTTGTTGCCGATGGCTACGCTTCTAACCATTTTTTTAATCTCTCTTTATAATTTCTCCTTTTATAATTTTGATTAACCCATCAGAAATGGGTCTCTAATTAATATACCTTATTTTGAATTTTAGTGAATAATCAGGTTATGATTAGAAAAAAAATGCACATGACATTATTGACATACTTATTGTTTACGTCAGATTTGGTAACAGGATCTTCCACACGTTTACCTTTCTTCAAGCCAGCTCCCTTTCGAACCTGAAAGAACACAAGAAAAAACTAAAGGTGGCCGGCGTCCAGCCGTTGGCCCTCCAAAGCTTAAGTTAGACGGGACATGGTTGTAAAAGGAAGCGATGGGATTTGAGACTTAGAAATGGTGTACCTTCCTCATTGATGAGACTACCCATTTATACAGGTTCAAGTGATCCAATCTGTTTGGCAAGACGTTAAGATTACTACTGATTTCCGGGGATAAGATTCTTATCCTACTGATCCTTAGGTAAGAGGATGGCCTAGTCCAATCAGACATCTGGTCGATTACGTTCCTTAATGGTAATCCCCTGAGGTTCGGAACCACGAACAAAGATAAACCCAAAATCGGCCCATATAGGCTGCTGGTACTAAAAAGGGCGGAGGACGTTCGAACTCAAGGATAACTTCTCGCATATTTGAGATGCAAAACCTTTCGATGACCATTATTGAGAGGCTCGTATATTCAGGAGGGTATTCCGTACTTTCCTAATATTCGAGCCTTGACCAGAAGGGCTCGGTGACTCGGGAGTTGTACATTGTACTTGTCCAATATGTGAGCCTCGACCATGCGGGCTCACAGGTCGAATACCGTCACAAAGGTGCTCGCAGGTCGAATACCGTCATAAAGGTGCTCGCGGGTCAAATACCGTCATAAAGGTGCTCGCAGGTCTCAAGTCTTCACTATCTTCGACCACCGCAATTTGGCTACAACACTTATCAAATAAAAAGGCATAATAAATAAAATTTTGGGTTTGAATTAAGCACCTACTTCGAAGCGATTCGATCCATGCAAATCAACGAACCGTTTGAAGATGCTTTGATATTACTAATAGGTGGCCCGGTTGAGTAGGCCCGTAGGATCTGGCGATCTACAAGATCTTAATACTTTTACACAAACCCGATTATGGACAGTAATTGTCCAAAGATTCGCCTGACCATTGTGGGAGCAAAGAAAAATCTAATCACCCATTTGACTCCACAGTTGAGGGGCCATGGATTATGATTAATGACTTAGATCGTTTAGAGGCAGGCTAGATGGACATGAACGGGCTATGAACTATTTTCCATCTCTTGTATCTATGGGATCCCTCTAGTCTGTAGAAGTTTCACAAGGGTATACCTCCCTAGATTTATAAAGATCGATAAAGAGATGAGGCAGGAGTTCAGTGAGCTAAGGCTTATCCCTATTTGATCCAATATCTCTCAATCCATTCATTTTTCAATTTGAAAGGAAAAATGTGTAGGACCCATCCACCAGTGGTTCCACACAAGTGGGCTCCATAGGCCTATGTCCAATAGTGAGCACCTCAAAATTAAGCCATGGGGGACCCATTTTAAATGCATCGTAACCTGAAAAGATCACGCTTGACAGTTGATCCTGATTAGCCCACTGGTGGATTAATATTCAACGGTATAAACAAATGTCCATTAATAATAGATCAGGATTTTCTAATAAATCTTATTTCAGAGCTATGACCCATAAAAGTGGGTCCCACTCTGGACTATTCGGACGGTCTGGATTTAAGTTCCTTGTCGTTTGATAGGTTGCCCCGGCGGAGCTGGAGGCATTGTTGCTTTCTCACAAGGAAATCCTCGACGCTGCTGTCATACCGTAAGTCTGTTATTTGTGTGAAAAGTCCACCAGTCCAGGATTGAAAAGAAGTGAAAAGTCTTTTGAATATCGTTCTTTTAATCAACCGTCCAATTTACAGTCCACCAGTTAGATGGTTGTGATCTTCTTGGGAGGAATTTTTAACCATTAGATGAATGGAATGGAATGGGCCAGCTCGCACACCTGTACGTTATCCATGCCATTCATCCAAACCGGTCTAATGGACCATAACCAAAAAATCTCCACAAACGTTCAATTTCTGGCGTGCAAACAAAAATTCAAGATCGTGGGCATTATCCATTGGCTCTCATTAGAACAACGGTCTGGATTACTCAATCATGGGCCCAATGCCATTTGAAATGTTGGTGGGACCGGAATCTAAAGTGTGCATGCGATTCCCATTCCAGCTCCACTACTAATAGACACGTGTTACAAGTCGAACACACGAGTGGTGGTCTGTATTAAATGTGGAGTATTTTGGATGCAGGTATCCGGATAAGGAGGTTGGACAATATCCAATGGCATATGTGGTTAGGAATGCAGGGAGCAATTTGTGTGAAAGCATGGTCATGGAACACATTGCGAAGCAGGTGATGCCACGTGTCCTATTAACCTCCCGTTAATTTTCATGTCCAAAACGAGAAAAAAAGTTCGATACTCTGGCAGTGTTATGGATGATACGCAGGCACTTAGAAATTATTTAGAAATCGAACACAGTGGCATATAAGTAGTTAAATTATTTATGATATACAATGTAGATGTATCATAAATTATAAAAGCTTATTTAGTTATGTAAGTATCAGATTGGTGGACATTTGTTGAACCGTTAAAAATGAAAACATTCAACGGTCATGTTTCCATGAAGAAGTGTCCATTAATCAAAGGCTAGGATTATTCAGCCAATATTATCTTAGTATTTTGACTTGTCAACAGCACCTTTTAAGAGGAGAAATTACAATAGTGCCCTCGTTTGCCTTTTCCTGACAACAAAGCGGAAAATCTAAAGTTGCAGGGCTCACATGGTATACGTCTCACATTTAACCTGTCTAATGGATGCGGACCAACATTTTTTTTAGAAAAAAATAAAAATAAAAATTAGAGCGAATCTAATCTTAAGGTGGGCCAATATATAAAAGAAATAATGTGCACCATTCAAAAATCCCAATTCAAGTTTAGCCAATCTGATGATTTAATTGACCTAATGCTTTGTTCATGTGATCACCACGGCATGATATGCATATGTTCTAATAGGTTGGATGTTATACACATGGGCCCCACAAGTCTTGTGTTTCACAGCTGTTGTGATTTCATCCTTAAAAAAGCACCTGGTAATTTCCAACCTTGGGAGCTTTTTATTTCGCAAAACATACATTCAATACGGGAATTTTGGTGTGAAAATCTTTAGGAGTTATCTGAGGTAATATATATGCCCGGTGTACAATTTCTGAGTGCCTGCGAATCCTGCCTCATCAAGCATTCTGCGAATCATGTTTTTAGACCGGGCAAAATTCAACTCGACAGGCTAACCCGACCCGACCCGACCTAACTCAGTTTTTTTTTTTTTCAGTTTAGGGTTGGAAAATTTGACCCAAATTCAATTTTTGGGTTGACCCGACCTGACCCGACCTGGATTTTTATGGGTAGGGTTAGGGTTAAAGGTGACCTGACTCGACCCGAATCATATAAGGGTTAAGTAGACTATTATATATTGATTTTTTTATTAGTTAAATAATACATAGTTTTTTTTTTCTTACACACCCTGCTGGGAACGGTCCACGTGTCTATCAATTTAATAAACATGTGCACACTGATGATCATAATTTATGACATGTAGAACTAAAATATCATGAGATTTTTTTTTTTTTTTTTTTTTATGACATGTAGAACTAAAATATCATGAGAATTTTTTTTTTTTTTTTTTTTAATTTCTGGTGCTCATTTATTGGAGAACTGAAATGGTAGTTAATGGTCTATAAAATAAATTAATAAAATTATCTTAATAATTATATTTATTTGATTGTTGATAGGAATTTATTGGATTGTTAAAATGAAAAATCAAATGGTTCCATTTCAATAATTGTGTCCACAATTTAACTATTTAAAAAATTAAATATCAAATGGTCTTGTTGATTTGATCCAATGGTCAAAAATAAAAATAGAATTGTTGAACATTAATTGGATGGTTCGGATGAAGTATTACATGTCAATTTCAAAAAGTTTTATGTACAGGAGTATTAAGCACCATTCTCTATCAATTCATTTAAAAAAGCCATTATAAATTCTCTCTTTCAAAAACCCTAACCGCAGGTTGCAAAGAGATCGGGTTTCTTTCGGCCGCATGAGATAGAGAGACAGAGAGAGAGAGGACGCTGTTGCGAAAAAACCATTATGCACATAGTTTAATCTACAAATTAATTAGTTGATCATTAAAATGCAGGTCAACCCGACCTGACCCGGTTTAATTTGGGTTGGGTAAGGATTGGGAAAATCCAACCTGAATTCAATTTGGGTCAGGTTAGGGTTGAGGTGGAAACGACCTGACCCGTCCCATTGCCACCTCTACATGTGTTGTCCAAAAAAAAAAAAAAAAAAATACAAGTGCCTCCATATGTATGCATTTGGCATGTGGGTATGATCCGGATCGTTCATCCCGACTAGCTCATTGTGAGTGTTTTCCTGACAAATAATTAGGATGGCCCAGTCATCAGGTGGATCTCACATGTACATTGAATTTGGACCTTTGGTTTTCCCTCTTCTTCTTGTCCTACTCATTGGGTTTGGGCTCAGTTTGGGTGGATCCTTAACTGTGGGGCCCACTTTGATGTACGTGCATTTCATCCACACCTTCCATCCATTTTGAAAACTTATTTTAGGGCATGATCCAAATTTTAGGTGGACCACACCAGGAAACAATATTGATTGAATCCCACAGTTAAAAACTTCATGGGGGGCATCGGAATATTTATTTGCCATCCAACCTGTTGATAAGGCCACAAAGACCTGGATGAAGAGACCACACAAATATTAGCTTGATCCAAAACTTTTGTGGCCCACAAGAAGTTTTTAATGCTCGATTACTACCATCTCCTGTATTATGGTCCACCTGAGATTTCTTTCTACTTCACTTTTGGCTTTATAGCTTAAAATGAGTTTTCAAAATATATGGATGGCTTAGATATAAGGCACATAAATCACAGTGGGCCCTATATATAAAATCCCACCCACATAGGTGGATTGAGGGATCCACCAAAGCCAAGCAACGCCCTTGGGTTCTCACTTAGGGGGCGTTTGGAACTTCATCTACTTAAGCTACTTATGCCACAAATAGCTTATCTTGGTTTCAACTAATTAATCTGAAGTGATTAAGTTAACTTTACCTCAAAAAGTTACTAATAATTGATCTTAAACCAAACTTATTTATCTCAAATAAGCTACTCATCTACTATTGTAAGTAGAAAAAGTAACTTATTTGGTGGTATCGAAACGAGCCCTTATTTGGTGGACCGGCTGAGAGCTTGGGGCCACTAATATTTGGAAATGACCATTAATTTTTTTTTTTTTTTTTTTTGGGGGGGGGGGGGGGGGGGGGGGGGGGGGGGGGTTTGCCCACCCACAAGGTTAGTCACACGATGCACCCACCCACCGGTGGGTTTAGCGTGTCTCCTTAGCATTTTGAACCTGAGACCTGCTGTTGAAACGCCTAGGCATCTTCCAGTTGGACCATTAAACTATCATTCCATTCATTGCTGAGTCTTCTTCGCCGACCATGGTAACATTAAGGATTTATTTATTTTTCTTATTTTTTTATGGTAAGTGTCAGTAAATTAATAGTGGATTGATTATAGTATTGCATTCATTAAAATTGCATGGGATTGTGTGAGTAAAATCTGTCGGTCCTATTGTGATGTATGTTTCTGATCCAAGCTGTTCATCCGTTTTACTAGCTCATTTTATAGCATAAGTAAAAAAAGAGACAAATTATAAGCTCAACTGGACCACGCTACTGGAAATAGGAGGAATATTGAAACCCACTGTGGAAAGCTAGACCTCCCTAGAGTCCATAGGAATGTGCATCTATCATCCAACTTTTCACAAGGTCAAACATAGATGAAGGGAAAACAAAAATATCAGCTTAATATAAAAATTATGTGGCCCCAAGAAGTTTTCAGTGTTCAATTCCCCTAATTCCTGAGGTGTGGCCCACTTGCGTTTTGGATCTACCTCATTTTTGGGCTCATGCCCTAAAATGCGAAGGTAAATTAGATGAATAACATGGCTTACACACATATATAATGGTGGGCCCCACAAATTTACAGGCATCGTGATTTCCTTCCTCAGTTTTAGAACCGGAGCTTTCATACCATTGCAGCTGTCTTCAGCATGGGAGGCGGCTGGCATGAATTACAGAAGTAAATAATAATTATTTATTTATCAGTATTTAAAAATATCGAAAAACAAACGAGCCCTTAGAAAAAGAGGTTTTCATAAATTCCAATGTTAATAAGAGAGTATTTGTAAATAAGCATACAAAAAAAAAAAAAAAAATGTAGGAGATTGCATCCTGCCCTGCCTGGAACAGTTCTGCACAAGCCCTGGCTGTATGGGACCCAGTGTGATGTATGTGTTTTGTCCCCGCAGTCTATTCATTTCACTAGATCATTTTAGGATATGGGCCTCACAATAAGGTAGATCCAAGGCTTAAGTGGACCACAATGGAGATTGAATGCCCCACCATTTAAAACTTCTTAGGAGCCACAAAAGTTTTGATCAAGCTGATATTTTTGTTTTCTCTTCATCTATGTGACCTTATGAACGTATTAAATGGCAAATAAACATCACAGTGGGCCCAAAGAAGAATTCGATGCTGGTGTCATTATTACCATTGCTTGGAATGATTTGGTCTGCTTAAGCCTTGGATTTGCCTCATTTTTGGGCTCATGCCCTGGATGGCATTGATAAAACAGATTAATTATGTTGGGCCCCACACAGCCCCTGCTTGCACTGAGACTCACTTGGTCGAGGCCCACAGTTATGGTTAGAAGGTAGGTGCGGCCACAATGATGTTTGTGAGAGATCTACCCCCGTTGATCAGCTCATATTCGGACATGAGCCCAAAAATGAGTAAGATCCAAAAACTCAAGTGGGACATGAGACACGAAACCGTGGGGCTTGAAACCCACCATTTAAACACTCGTGGGGCCAAAAAGTTTTGAATCAGGCCCATATTTGTGTGTTTTTAGTTCATCTTAGTAGAAATGACCTTATTAATGGTTTCGATGGCATAGAAATATCACGGTGGACCCCAAGACAGTTTCAACGGTAGGCATTTTCCTGTCATGTGGCCCACTTGAGTTTTGAATATGCCTCAATTTTGGGCTTATGTCTTACAATGAATTGGCAAAACAGATGGATGAGGTGAATTTCTCACAAACATCACACCGGGCCCCACCTAGCTTCTAACCAAAGGAACTTCTTGCCACCGGGGTCAAAATTTGTATATCTTCCCCAAAAAAAGTTATTAGGATTTTCTGTATTCACCACGGATGCAGGGCCCAAAAAAATGGATGGTGTGGATTTGTGAATACTGCCCATTATGTATGCGGTTGCCTTTACTTCTTCTTATCAATTGTGGAGATAAAGTGTAGAATTGACTCAGATGTAGTAATGAGTTTGATTTTTTAAGGCACCATTAGCTAAATGAAGTTTTAGAGTCTATAGTTAGCTAGAAACCGTAAAATTGTTTAATGGTTAAGAAATCATAAGATTCCCTGACTTATAACTCCAACGGTTGGTCTATGATTGTAGATTCTGAGCAAAGGCCTCGGTTACAAAAAAGGAAGGAGTTAGGCAATATATTTCCATTCGTGCAATGCATGGTCTTTGCTTTACAGAATTTTATGATTTTTAGGGGGATTCAAAGAAATTTCAACGTTGCTGCATCTAGCTGTGCTTTACAAAATTTAGGAGTTTAGGCATGCAAAAAAAGAAAAATAAATGGCACCTATCCTTACTGCGTAGGGTTTAAGACCCTAAGTAGGCAAACAAAATGAAAAGGAAGGTAGATATTGAAGAGGATCATAAAAATAAAATAAAAATGTGAATGTGTGTACTATTGATTTGTTTAGAATGTGTTGACCAAAATGCAAGTTGATTTGAGATGTGAGAATGAAAAGGGAAGACTCGACACCCTTTTCGTGCAAAAGGGATGGTCGAATATCCCCAACTCTAGCCCTACTTTTGACTTCGCTAGCTTTTGTTAACAAACAATTTTCCTTAGTGCTGGCCTCCTAAGTCGAGTAAGGCCTCGGTACCATTCAAGAATATCCGAAGTCTTTACAGAGGGACCCACCTTGACATCACTCTCTTTGTCTTTCTATGTTATTGGTCCCTCCTTAAATGGTCATTGTTACATTGAGTTTATAAGCGGAGATCATCGGCTTGTAGTGAGCTGATGGTGGACACGTGTCACTATTTCGTGACTGCAACGTCTGCAGGGTCTGGATATAGATTTTGCGTTGGTAAAAAGTGTGACATGTGGTTGTCAGCTCATGGTGGGGCCGATGGTCCACGTGATACTATAAAATGGGTCCCTTAACACCTATAGGAGCGAAAAATGAGAGCAAGGATGATAATGTTATTGTCGGCTCACCACTACCCTATGGTTTTATTTTGTCAATTTGGTCCATTAGTTGCATCTGGGAAGTGCCAAGAACTCTAAATGTGTGACCCATTTGGATTTTCAATGTTTGACGGATCAGATAAAGATGATTTTAGGGAGCTAGTCAAGGTTTCCAGAGCGTCTAAATGATTAGTCAGGATCTAATTTGTCAAGTTCCAAATCTATTGATCAGGTCTGTCAATTATTCCTGCGATGTGCTAAGAGTCTTACCCATTTGATCAATTGGATTTTCTACGGTCCTAAAAAATTTCAGGGATGATTTTATCAAAGCTCAATTGAAGTCAGAAGAGTAATTTAGTCTCATTTTGGGTGGGGTGTCTACAGATGTCCCCATTTGGCGGAGGTTGTGGGCAATCGAATGCCAAAGTGAATGGACACCCCACCTTTTAAGCTAGACGTAGATGAGGTCTGGTATATTCTAATTTGAAGTGTTGTTGTCGAAAAGCTTATTTGGTCGAAGAATAACTTAGGCGTCTTTTAAAGGTTGGAAAAAACGTTGTGATTTATCCCCGTGCTTTTTGCAAATTTACGGGGCATCAAATCACAACCCTTTCAAGCCATGATTGTCATTTGTATATTGAGTGTGTCCGCAAGTCTGGATTTTTGGTGGTTAGAGCCCCTGCGCTTTTTATGACCTTACGAGGATAACCTACTTGGATTTGGAAAGGTAGTCCTCGATGTTGCACAATCTCTTAAGATTGCATGTAAGACATGTTGTATGTTACGGGAAGTTGCTTGCGCATTTTGAGGCTTTATAGATCTCCCACAATACAAATACATTAGGCTTAACAAGTGTCCCGAACTGGTGCCATTCGGGCTATCCTTTTGCAATTTAAGTTTTTTTTATTTTGACACGTAGGTTGTAATAGGCTTTTTCGTAGTTAAAAGTGTGATTACGCTAACTCGGATATAATCATTTTACATTCCAGGATGATCGAGCTGACACTGGAAGTTTAGGTCGGCCATCCCATGTTCCACTTATGATATCCGGAAAAAAACCCTTATAACAAATTATTATTGCATTGGAACTTACCGAGAAGTATGGAAGACGACTCAGTGCCTTGGATATTGTGTGTGTTGTATTTTTAAAAATTTTAAAAATCTTTTATTTTTCTTTTTCAGATTTTTTAGAAGGATCCCTGCATGTAGAACATCTTTCTATTGAGTTTTTATTACAAAATATTTTAAAAAGTTTTTTAGGCCATTTTATTTTGAAAATATTCGTTAGATCTCACAGGTGGGCGTTGTTAGGCAGTTTTTATTCGGCCCATTTTTTTAATTTTTAGATAAGTTTGATTAGCTCTCGTATCTACTGGGGATTGCAATTGTTACGATTGGAGTCGAGTTTTATTGTAAAGATGATATGGTCCATTGTTTTGCGATTTGGTGGTTGTGATTAGGACTGATTTTATTAGGTAAAGTTTTTCACTTAGTGTCTAACTTCAAGTGTATGTTTAGTTGACACAGCGATCCTCCAGGCCCTAGAAGATTTCTTTCTTGAAGGAGCTTGGGCACTTGTATGGAGAAATCACTTTAATTAGAGGGTCAAAAAGTTGGAGTAGAGGGAGCGAGACTCACCTAAGCTGTGGGCTGAGGGCTAGGGTTGTTGTAATGTTGAACGCTTCAAAGAAGTGCCTCTATCTTTAGTGATGTAACCTGTAAAGATGGATTTTTTTTCATTTATTTATTTACATGCATGTGAACCCATTTTTGTTGTTTTCTTTTAAGAAAAAAAAATGAACTATATATCTATAGAAGAAATGAAATAAAAAAGCTTTTGTGCCATCCTGTCTATATGATTCGAGGTTTGGATTTTGATGCTTCGAATTGTAGGGATCAGACACGTTGACTCAACCATGTGTTACCTGACGATATTCTAGATTGATTCTAAGGGAGTTATAATATATTTAGGAAGTGTTTAGAGGAAATTTTACCCTATGTCTAAGCATGATTGAAAATTTTTGAAATGTTGTGACTGTTATATCCACCTTGTTTGGATTGTGCTTTCATGGATCTGTAATTTTCTTCTTTTTCTGACCATTTTTACCCATGGTACCCTTTTGAGGTTTTTGCCCTGTCTAGTTACCAGTCATTTTTTTTTTATCATGGTGTCCACTCTGTTTTTCACCACGTTCTGCGTATTTGATCTTATCTGCTCCTTAGTAGTTGTGCCCTCTTGCCCTCGGTGCCCTTTCAGATTTTCATTAGCTCTGTTTATGTGTCTGTTGTTTTTACTTGAGACACCCTTACGGATTTTCACATCACCCATTTTGCTTTGGACATGCTTGTACTTTTTTCTCTCTTTTTTTTTTTTAAGAGCTGCGATTTATGACAGGATTTCTTTCATTATCAGTTAAATGGTATCTTTTTAGGTAGTGGGGAATTTTAAACAACAAGACCTAAGGCTTTAGACCAGTCTGAGAAGATTTTGTAGTGGGGATGGAGGGTTTGCCCCCCAGGGATCAAATTTTTCTCTCTTCTTTTTCATCATTTTCCTTTGTTTCTTTTCTTTTTTGTTTCATGCCCTTATTATTCTTTAGAGATTGGCCTACTTTTTCCTCTTTTGTTCTTTTTATTTTCTTTTCCCTTCTCTTTCTTTTGTTACCTGGTTGGCATGTTTTGGGGGAAGGATAAAATTTCTCATTTTGGTTATTAAACCTGAGTTGTTATTCGTGATTGCGCTTGCTACCCATGATAGACCTTGATGTGATTGACATTGACTAGGTTAGAAAAGTTTTCACCCTTATGTTGGTGGTGAGGAGCACCTTCTAGAAGAACTTCTCTAACAATTAGTGGGCCACCCCATAGATGGGTTTGAACTTACCCCCTAAGATCGAGCAGGTGAGGGGATAAGACTCTTTTTATTATCATGCCCCTTGTTTTGAGGCTTCTCATTTGAACTCGCTTATCTGGTACTCTCGCAACTTCTTTGGTAGCTCAGGGAGTGACACGATGCGCGTGTATAATTCTCGTCGATATGGTATAGTTGATCGCAAATGAACCGATAACAACTCTTGTTTTGGAAGTCCTTTTTCTTCTAGCATATGAAAGGGTGTCCCATTATCCAAGGTAATGACTTGCAGGGTTCCGTGGTAGCTAGTGGTGTTGTTTTTCATATATGTTGCTATGGTGGTGTTCGATGTTACCCCAACATTTAGTGAAGTACCCGACTGCCTCGAGGATCCACTCAAGATTGTTAAATGCTTTTCAACTCACTTCAACCAATGATGTCAATACCTCACATTGAAAATGGCTAGGATGTTGTCAAGTTGTAAAGTTTAGGAGCGAGCGCATGGATGTGATTCCCATGATCTTAGCGTTTGAAGTATTTCCTGACATGTTGGTAGCAATCTATCTCCCTAACATCCAGTGGTATCGTTGTCATTGGATCTTCTTAGCCATCGTGTGCTCCTTCATGTATAGATTGCAGACTTTGTTGTGGACTTTAAATATGATCTATTCTGCTTCTATTTTGCCCACACATCGTAGCAAGACTTGGTCGAGAGATTTGCTTGCACAAAGTATCGTTGCGGATTATGAGTTGGGCTATTAGGCAACGATCTATAGATGTTATACCTTTAGGGTGTGTCTTAGCTTCTAAATGTTGCTTGATGTCAACGTATTAAGGGAAATTTTCATGTTATAATTTGACTTATAGGCAAAATCCTAAGTGCTGGTCAAGTCCAAGTGTGTCTTCATGGAAAAGGCAAAATTTTATCAATTGCGGTTTCAAGAATTCGATCTTCCTTTTCTTATTCTTAAGGGTGGAAATTTTCCAATATGCACTTCCCTAGGGGTTTAGATGCCCCACAGGCATATCCGAAGCTCAAGTGGACCATAGCAAAGAAAGCAGTGGGGATAATGATTCCCATCATTGAAACCTTCCTAGGGTCCACCATGATGTTTATTTGTCATTCAACCTGTTCATGAGGTTATAAAGAACTGTATGAACGAAAAAAAAAGAACAAATATAAGATTGATCCAAAACTTCTATGCCCCCTAAGAAGTTTTCATTGGTAGATGTCCAATCCCTACTGCTTTCTATGGTGTGGTTCACATGAGCTTTGGATGTGCCTCATTTTTTGGCTCATGTCCTAAAATGATCTCGTAAAATGAATGGACAATGTGGATATAACACAAACATCATATGGTGGGGTCCGCTGAACTAGGTGACATCAACACATCACGAAGGTCAATAGTGTGTGGCACACCACGCATTCCACTTTTGGGTACTACCCCCACCAAGACCCAGTTGGAGATGGACGATCCTATCAAGGGCTCTGTGGGGCCTATCATGATGTATATGTTTTATCCACACCGTTCATCCATTTTTCCATACCGCTTTAAGGTATAAAGACAAAAAATGAGGCATATTTAAGGCTTAAGCGGACCTTACTATATGAAATAGTGGGAACTGGGTGCCTACCATTGAAAAGTTCTTGTGGCCTCAGAAGGCTCTGATCAAGCTGGGATTTGTGTTTTCCCTTCATCTAGGTCCGTGTGACCTTGTGAAATAAGTTAGAACTCAAATCAACCTCACAGTGCACCCTACGAAGGTTTTAACGGTAATCAGTCAATTTTTGTTACCTTTTGTTATGTGGTCCAGTTGAGCTTTGGATGTCAACATTTTAAAGCCTATGCTCTAAAATGATCTAAAAAAGTTAAAGTTGATGGATGGTGTGGATCTAACACATAAATCATGGTGGGGCCCGAAGAAGTTCTACACGTTAAAAGTTGGGTTGTGTAGTATGTAATCTATTCAGGAGAGAAAGACTTCGTAGTAAAGTGTGCAGGAGTAATTTTAGAAGCAACTGTTTTTAGAAAAATCCGCGGAGTGCATTCCGTATTCATCGTTAAGCCAAACCTCTATTGGCGAAAAAATAAGGAAAATTATAGAGTGTTTTACATGTTCAGTGTTAACAAACAACACTTCATGCAAAATGCTTTCTAGGTTCCGTATTTAGTAAAAAAATTTAGTGTTAACAAACAAGCCCTAAGATACCCCAAAACTAGTGTATTGAAATCTTTAGTGAACATGACTATGGTTTTAATAATCCTACAAACTCCAGCTTTAGAATGAAGATTAAGTGTGGCAATTTTTTTTTACCGAAAAAGGTGCATAAATTTAGGTGTCCTTAGGGACATTGTTTTCATTTGGATTTTTACACGTGTGTGTGACAATTATACCTTTTGATTTATTGCAAGGTGATTATAAGTTGGCCCACCCCCCATTTTTTGAAAGATAAGGTATGTGGGCCCACTTTCCTTTCCTCAAATATGTGATAAGATATGTTGGACCCCACATCATTACCATTTAATTATGAATGATGGTGTTAATGACATGTATAACACATTTTTACTCATTGTTGTTTATTTTGTCTTAGTTTGCTAAGTGTTGTTGAATTATTATTTAATAGGTGGCCCCATACAAGAGAATTCGACGGGTTGCATTTTTATCTTCCATCCCAAGGAGTACATCTGGCAAAATACTAAGGAAGGATCTTATCAAGTTGACAACCTCCAAACTGTGAAGTTGAATTCCTTTACTTGCTCTTGTTAACATGGATTGTAATATTATTATCGGATAATATTATTATTGACTTTATTATACAATTTTGCTAGCATGCTCATGTATATTTTTATACAATTACATAAGTTCAAGTTTTACTACCATTTCTTCTTGTAGTATTCAACATAATCATTATCATTTGTGAACACTGGGATCCGCATTTCTTTTTTTAGAGCGTAAATCATCACTTCCACGGGTTTACCTCTTTCGAGGGATTTAGGGGTTAATTGTTAGATATTTGACTGATTGGAGTCGCCACTAGCCAGTTACTTCGAATTTATAGTCGGTTAGACCCTGTAGAAATGTTAGAGAATGGGATCCGAAGATACCTTCCTCTAAAATGACTCCTTGATATACGGTCAGATATTCGAGGTAAGGGACTAAAGTTACAGAGAGGGAAGGTGTTAAGAACTCTGCCCGTACAAATGTATGGTTTCTACATCACTGAATCTCACTAGTCTTTGAAGGTTAGGATTAGTTCTTGTGCACTATTAAAGAAAAGGAAACATATGAAATGAACGGAAGTGTGATGGTGGATCTGATTGGTCAGAGTTTTTGATAGGCAAGGTCCGATCAAATCAACAAGCCGTAGAGCATACGTTCGAACCAACCAGGTGTTATGTGTGATGTAGGATGGTATGCTTGATTAATCAAAGTTTCTTATGGGCAAGGTCCGATCAAGTCAGCAAGCCATAGAGCATACACTAGGATTGATCAAGTGCAAATGGTGGTAATAGGATGCCAATAAATGCAATGAGTAGGGGGGTTGGAAAAGTAGCAAAGAGTGTTGCACTATGCTCGATATGAAATAGATGATGCTGAAGTATAAATGGCTAGATGGATGGAGGTGTCGCGTAGGCTAGCTTAAGTAGATTAGGTTGAGGCTTAGATGGCTTGAGAGGCTTGGACCAGGGTTAGGCTAGGCTAGACCAGGGCTTAAGCTCTTCACTTACACTCAGACTTTCCTTGGTAGAGGAACAAGCTAAAATGGAAGAGGAGAGAGAGCTTAAAGCTTCGAGACTGGAAGGATGGAAGTGGATGCTAAAACTGAAAGGGAGATGAGGTATTTATAGCTGCCTAAGTGGCAATTTTTGTAATTTTAGACTGGTGGCACCCTGGGTGCCACCCGTACTTCCTCCCCTCTTCAACTTCACATAGCTAGAGCTCCGAACCTGGAGTTTTTTCACTCCAGGTTCGATGTTCTTCGAGGTTCGGTTCTGCTCTAAGGCTGAGGGTTAGAGTTTGGTTTAGTTTTGGCTTTGACTGGGTTGAAGGGCTAGGCTGAAGGGCTAGGCTGACCGGGGTGAGTTAACTTAGTGAGTTGACCTACAGAGGAATTTTAGCCTGGTTTTTCCTATGTGTGGCTTTTCGGGCTTATGATTTAAGGTGAGTTGACTAGGTTTTAGGTTAAGACTTGGGTTATGGACTAGGGTTTGGATGAGTGAGTTAAATGGGTTTGGACCTAGTGTTTGGGATATGGACTAGGTGAGTCAACTGGGTTTAGACCTAGGGTTTGGGATATGAATTGGATGAGTGAACTATGTTTAGACCTAGGGTTTGGAATATGAACTGGGGGTTGGTTGGGTGAGTTGACTGGGTTTGGACCTAGGGTTTGGGGTATGGACCTCCATCCATCTAGCCATTCAATCATCCTTTCAGCCAAGGGTGGGGTGTCTACTTCATCTAAGCCTTATCCCAATTAATTAGGGTAAGCTGGATGGATCATGTTCCACCATTCCACTCTATCAAGGATCATAGCATTAGAATGCCCTATAATAAGTTTAGAATGTCATATTGCTTAGATTCATTTTGAAAGTTATGAAAATCATTTGACTCTAGCTGCTCACTTGACACAACCAACCTTTTATCTGGCATTAGGAACACTAATGAGAGGGAAAAA
Source organism: Liriodendron chinense (assembly GCA_003013855.2). NCBI lineage: Eukaryota > Viridiplantae > Streptophyta > Magnoliopsida > Magnoliales > Magnoliaceae > Liriodendron > Liriodendron chinense. Next base: position 151,337 of record PVNU02003522.1, on the reverse strand, counting down.
CTCTCATTGGTCCAATGTTATATATTATTATGTGTTTGGCTTGAAATTCGGTAGTTGGTATGTGTGTGTGGTGTCGAGCATACCGATGCCTTTTACAGCTTGATCTTAACCGAATGCTTATGACCTTAAGTGTTAAGATAGAAAAAGAGACCATGAGTGGTCATCTTCGATCAAGAAATGAGGCAGTCTATCTGTCTATTCAGTCATTTATAAATGAGATCAGGCGATTTTTTAAGGGGATGGTTCGTCCTTCTAATGTGTTCTTTTTACCTTTCAGATGAAAGACTTTTTCTCACCGTGATAGTAGAGATAACCTGATTCGTGCAATGTGACAGTAGAAGTAAATCAATTATATTGAATTAAAATGAAAGTAAAAACTTATAATAATATCCCTTGACGATCCAAGGTTCGTTATGTAGATTGAGAGGCTCTAAATCTAAGTTTCTTTGGTCCAACGACTTGGGAATAGATGAAGGGAATTACACTACTAAAAAGAAAACAAAAAGCTTTTTCCTTGCAATCTAGCGGTTTGGCGTAGATAAAAGGGAACTACAATACTCCTAATCTAGGTCAATCCAGCATAGTAGCATAGACGGGCATGATTACACTACTCCCATGTTAAAGTTGATCTACTGTAGTAGTGTAAACTAGTTGTTCTAATCTAAGATAACCTATGCTATTTTGAAGACCACATTCCCGTATAGAGAAGGGCAGAGAGGAGAGCTTTCCACACCTATTCTCTACCACCCTTCCTTTCTTTAGTCCTTGGCACCTTAGCCAACCCTTTAGCCTAAGCCATTGTTACATTCACACACCCTTATCCATAATTTCCCACAATCCTCAACACCCTTCATTCACACACCTAGGAGGGGAGAGAGGAGAGAGACTTCCCTACACCTTTAACCTTTAGCTTGACCCTATACATTCCTCAAGGACCCATCCAATTATAGCCTAAGCCATCCATCCATCCATACCATACACACTCCATCCATTCCTACACCATTTTCATCCATCTTATCCATACACTCTCCATCATCTTCATTACTTATTCCACCCTATCCATCCCTTAATACTCTCAAATCTCTAACCATATGTCTAAGTGTTTATCCCTAGGGCTTGACTCTCATTCTCACCATCCAAACCCTCTTGCCCGTCTATCCTAACTGTCCACCTCAGCACAAGCCATCAACCAAATTTCTAAACCTTTTTAAACTACCCATCTAGCCATTCCTAACCATCCAAATCGTCAAAACATCTATCCAACTAAAATTACTGTCCATCAATTTTGGAAGCACCTATTGTATCTTAAGTAACGAAGTAGAGTAGGGATTAAGAGCTTTAATAATCTCTTTCCTTAAAAGTGTTGGAACTCTTCTTCCCATTACTCACTCTTCTTTAAGTCTCTAGTAAAGCATTTGATCACTGTTTAGTTTACTACCTCTACGAATTAACATCATCTCATTCCTCTCAAACTTTCGTGCTTTTTTAGGTGCTCTTTAGCGTATACTCTATGACTTATCATGTTCCCCAGATCCTACCATACTAGAAACCTAAAATTACCTAGTCCGTTTTGTTTTCTTTTAACAACAACATCCTTTGGTACCAACTAATGTGAGCATAGCCCTCTACTACTACCCCAAGTCTGTAAGTACACATATTTATCAATTAGCTTGTTGGTTAAGTCTTTAAGTCTAATGAGCCTAGAAGATACTAAAGAATGAAGCCTTGAAGATCTCCCGTGATTCGACTTAGAAGATTCATGAAGATCTTGTTCTAAACCAGCTCAAAACCAACTCCTTTGACCTCATATTTATGATTGTCCCAAAACCCTTTGGTCCTTACTTGGCTTGAATTCTTAGACCTACTATCTTAGTCATTAGGAATGACTTAGTTCCAAGTAATCAGCCTTTGAACATTTTTGTTGACAACCCTTTAAAGAATCCTGAAAAACAAGTGAAACAGGATTTTCAATAGACCTATGATAGACCTCTGATATATCGAAAAAGCATTTCGATATATCGGGAAAATCGTCCAGCAATTTGCAAACTCTCTGGACATAAAAATCAATCTAGCGGATAACCATTCGATATATCGAATTTGGGGTTTTTAATATATCGATACCCCAGTTCGATATATCGATGAAATCGTCCAGCAATCTGCAAACTCTCTGGACATGAAAATCGATCTATCAAATAACCATTCATTATATCAAATTTGGGGTTTAGATATATCGATACCCCAGTTCAATATATCGATGAAATGGCCCAACAACCTGCAAACTCTTAGGACATAAAAATTGATATATCAAAATGAATTTTTGATATATCGGAAACACCTTCCGATATATCGAAACCCCATTTCGATATATCGAACTGTATGTTCTTCAAATTCGACAATTCCTTGAACAGAAATTTTGATCTATCGATTCCTTCTTCGGGTCTATCGATTTGGCTGTTATATGACCGTTTTCTAGCCGTTGTTTACAAATCTATATCATACCCTTGCAACATCTAGGTCTCCATCAAGTCGAGAATCCTCAAGAACTTGGTTAGGTGCTTTGCTACTCATCTATTCTTTCCCAAGCCTTAATTCCTTGAGTTCATTGTTCAATCCATGTTGATTTCAGCAACATTAATGAGCATTCATAGCTTGAATTGAAACATGAACTCAAGCCCTCATTAATGGCTCTTGACCTAATCTCCATTTGCTATATTCTCTTGTTATTAATGCCATTAATGAAGTTCTTGGTGAAACCCCTCTCTATCATTTAATCCTTAAACCTTAGAGAATTTTAACTAAACCTTAATCCCTCACCTTGGAAGTTACAAGCAAGCATTCAATACGAGGTTGCTGATCAAGGGAGCTGAAGAAGGAGTCGTTCGTGCAAGTCGAAGCTTCTTCATCCAAGGCACTATTAAGGAGCTCAATCAACTAAGTATATTTTAGTTTCTCGAGTCCAAGAAACCTTCTCAAGAGTTGAGATTTGGGTTTCAGAGTTTGAAGACTAAACTCGGTTGAGTCCTTGTATAGGGCAAGTCCTTGGGTAGGACAACTACTTGTAGGACAAGTGTTTGATGCATTAGTCCTAAGGAATGATGAATCCATGTGTTGAAGTCTAGTCCTTGTGTAGGTTGTTAAGGTTTATGGTTAACCTCATTTAAAATCATTGTGATAGTGAAATCCGGCCACTCAAGGAGTGAGTGGATCAGCTGGGAGTGGAGTAGGTACATAACCGAACCACTATAAAATCTCTTGTTATGTGGTGAATGATTTTTATCTACATGTATGTAATTGCTTTACTATTTCCATACTTGAGATGAATTAATTATAACATGCTTTTTTTATTATTAAGCAATAAGTCACATAGATATCCAGCATATCAAGTATTTGTGGAAATGTTTCTGAGATGCAATTTGTATTCTTATATATGTCTTCTAGTAGCATTTACATGTCTATGAGTGTTTAAATTGTTAAATTTAAAAAGTGTCCTATTCACCCCCCCCCCCCCCCCCCCCCCCCCCCCCCCCCCTTAGGACAAAGAAACAAGTTTCTTGCTTCTACAAGTGCGGCAATCAAACTTATACTGCAATTTTAAAGTCGAGTCTCTTACTCAGCTTCAGATATTGCCCGCAACTGGTTAGATAATAAAAACTATTTTAAAGCTTGTAATCCCTTAAAATCCTATGTATCCTGTAAAGTAGAGACTGCACTTCCATGCGGGTGGAAAAGGGTGTCTAACCCCTTCTTCATCATCGAGGTCCCTTACTTGAAATTTCTAGTTCGCAAATCAATCGTAGGAGTCATTGCATGGTGGGAGTCTTCAATTTTCTTGATCTTTTATGATTTTTCAGGATCTAATCGAACATAGAGTTCTAAGCAAATTGGCTAGTGGGGACTTTATGTTAAATGTTGGCTTCCCCAAGTGTAGGGTTGCAATGTGGTAATAATCTCGGTAAGACCGAGGTCGATCCACAGGGACTTGTGTAGGAATTCACAAACACATCCAATAGTGTCTATTGAGAGCTAACAACCAGATTTTGTATGAGATTGATGTAAGTAACAACTTTAAACTAATTTGAAGGTAAACAATTATAAAAAGGCACTAGGGGTTCAAGGATCCACTTGTAGCAATCCTTAATGTTCAATCCGCTGTGGTTTTTTTAATTTCTCAACTAGAATCGATATTAAGATCTATCTAGCCGGATGGTAGAGCTGTTAAACCAAACAATCTGTCATATGTAAGGCCAATGTATATGATTCACTCAATGCAAGCTAGGATGAGCATGCTCAATTGCATAGGTCAGTCCCAATTCCAATAGGATAAGATCACAATCATAACCATCCTCAAGTCCAGTCACAAGACAAGTCTAGATTATGATTTGAACTTGATTCAAATCACATGCATAGTCCCATACATAATTCAGAAAACCAGAAAAGTAGAACTTTGGTAGGAAGTCCCTACATGAAGATCATAGTACTAGAGCGTACTCCAATTCCTCGGATCATACAGGTCTAGACTAGCACACAACAATAAAGAACTTAAGTAATTCTCCCAAACATCCATGAGTCATCATAAGACTAAGAAAAACTACTTAGAACTTGTATTAACTTCAAACCATTGTTCATAATCATGAAAACCAATCTTAAAACCAACTAAAAACGAATTGAAACATCTTAGATCCACTACAAGCTTCACCTCTTAGCCCTAGCTAAGAGGTTTAGCTGCTCATGATCTATGTAAACATGAAACAATTAGAAAAATCATAAAAACAGCAAAATAAACTAAAAGGAGTTGTGGAACTCCAAAATCCACTTCCGCCGCCTCCCACCTTGCTTAAACTCTTCTTAGATACCCTAGGAACGTAGTGGAGGACCCCTTTTATAGCTTTCAAGCCTTCATAGCGCAAAATCTTCAAAATTTTGCGTAAAACTTACGCACTGCGCAAAGAAATTTGGACCGAAAATAGAAAGTACGCAACATTACGCATGGCCGACCGGTTGCACGACCGGTCTAAGTAGCTGGCCGACCGGTCACGACCGGTCGGACTGGTCTTCTCATCAATCCAGTGTGCTCTGGAGTTTAAAAAGTCTTCTGGCCAACCGGTCTGGACCGGTTGGATTGGCCGGGCCGACCGGTCACGACCGGTCGGACTGTGTTTGTCCTACATCTAGCGAGCTCAGCACATCTGGGAAGGCTGGCCGACTGGTCACGACCGGTCTTGGCCTGTTTTCTTCATTTCTTTCTTCTTTTCTTCTTTCCTTGCTTCCTTCTTTCTTTGGTCCTCCTTCGATCTTCATTCAAATGGTTCTAAATAGGCCCTTTTCCTCTTCAATTAGGCAGAGTCCACTCTCATTCCTTTAATTACAAAACATGCATTCAATTAGTCTTTAAATTATGAAAATCTCGCACAATGAGTGATGAATTGGGGTTAGAATATTCACAATTAAGAGCTCAACACACCCCCCAACCAGCATTTTGCTAGTCCCGAGCAAAACATGAGTGAAATCAATTCCATTTTCCAAAACTCGACTCTCCTTTAGAAAGTATTCTTCTATACATCCCAAGACACATAAGTGTAAGAGTTAGAGAAATTAGATGATAGAGGTTGAAACCGTAAACTCTCAAAACATAATAAGTATCTATATGAAATTCCCGCTGATTGTTTGACAAGTAGAAGAACTTGAACAAATTCAATCTAGTGTGCATAGTGAAAATTCTTTTCATGAGTTTCCAGGGTTATCTTCTTCATAAATCAACCAGACTATAGATCTCAAGGTATATAGAGCAACAACAAGCCAATGACCGGAATTTGCCTTGCCGTCCATCCAACGGCTTTCACGCTACGTCCCATTTCCGGCTTTGGTTACGGGTAGACCATCCCCCGGTTGGTAGTAGGTGGCCCTAATCGGAATTTTCCACCATTTTTCCATCATTCCCAATTTCATCCTTCCTTTTCCTTTTTTTTTTTTAAAATTAGATAGGATTTTTAAAAATCCATATCTTTCGTTATTTTCCCATGGACAAGGATGGACAAAGTACCCCGGCTTGGTTTCTCAACACCTTAACTCAAAGTCTAGTTAATCCATAAATCACATAATCCCTTCAACCCATGAAAGTCGTGTAATGTGAACTAGGTGTAAAAGTGTTCAGATTTTCTATCAATCACAGAATTAGGAGAATTCTCATATAAAACCATTATGCCAAGAGAAGATTAAGATTTACAACCTCATACACTTCATATCTCCTCCTCTTATGCTCATATCATCTTGAGTGCATGGAATCAAAATTTTTCAAAAGAGTTTTGAATTTTAGAAAAATCAAATTTTTTTTACATAATTGCTCGAAATGTTACAAAACGCTGGATTCATCCAAGTGATCCTACACCCCCAACCAAATCTTGCATTGTCCTCAATGTAAAAGATGTGCAATGAACAAAACATGAGAGCAATTTGAACATCAAAGGGAGTGAGGAATGAGAGTACCTGAAAAAGTGAAAAGTGAAATTCTTCCTCCTTTTAACAACCTAAGCAAAAGTAAACAAAAGTAACAAAATCCTAATCCTAACTACTCTATACCTCCATCAGACTAAGAGATCAATCATCCTGATACACAGGATCATTCAGAGGTATGGACATACCTTCTAAAGGAAATTTCTTAAAGAACGGCTTTAATCGCTGCCCATTCGCCTTAAAAATATTGTCGTTCCTTGGATTTAACAACTCGACAGTCCCATATGGATAGACAGTTTGCACAAGGTAGGGACTGGTCCATCGAGATCTCAATTTTTCCAGAAATAAATGTAGGCGAGAATTATACAGGAGGACTTTTTGATTGATCGTGAATGTCTTGCAAAGAATATTCTTATCATGGAATATCTTCGTCTTGTCCTTGTAAATTCTCGCATTTTCATATGCTTCGTTCTGGATTTCTGCAAGTTCATTCAATTGTAGTTTGCGCAACGAGCTTGCCTTGTCAGAATTGAAATTCATCTTCTTAATTGCCCAATATGCCTTATGTTCCAACTCCACAGGCAAGTGACAAGCTTTCCCATAGACAAGTCTATAGGGAGACATTCCAATAGGGGTCTTAAAAGCGGTACGGTAAGCCCAAAGCGCATCGGTAAGTCGAAGTGACCAATCCTTGCGAGCGGGGTTTACCGTTTTCTCCAAAATGTGTTTAATCTCCCTATTAGATATCTCAGCTTGTCCACTCGTTTGTGGGTGATAGGGAGTGCTCACTTTGTGTATTACGCCATATTTTTTCATTAAGGTTGCAAATGGGCGATTACAAAAGTGTGATCCTCCATCACTTACAATGACTCGAGGTGTTCCAAACCGGGAAAGAATATTTTCTTTTAAGAAGTGAATGACCGTTTTATGGTCATTATTCCGGCAAGGGATGGCCTCGACCCATTTAGATACATAGTCAACGGCCAGCAAGACGTATACGTTTCCAAAAGAAGATGGGAATGGGCCCATGAAATCAATGCCCCAACAATAAAAAATTTTGATTATTAAGATGGGATTGAGTGGCATCATATTTCTACGGGAAGTTCCTCCTAATTTCTGATAAGGTTCACATGTTTTGCAAAACTCATGTGTGTCTTTGAACATGGTGGGCCAATAAAACCCACATTGCAGAATTTTTGCTGTGGTCTTTTTAGCCGAAAAGTGGCCACTACATGCCTGAGCATGACAGAAGGAGATGATACTTTGTTGTTCATCATCTGGCACACATCTCCTTATGATTTGATCGGGACAATACTTGAATAAGTGTGGGTCGTCCCATAGGAATTTTCGCACCTCAGTGAAGAATTTATCCTTATCTTGCTTTTTCCAATGTGTAGGAATCGTACCTGTAGCAAGCTAGTTAGCAATGTCCGCATACCATGGTAACTGGGAAACTTCAAAACTTCTAGACATCCATGAGCCTTCATAAGATTAAGAAAACTACTCAGAACTTTATTCAAACTTCAACCATTGTTCTTCACTAATAATCCAAATTGAAACCAAATTAAACGAATTGAAACATCTTAGATTCACTACAAGCTTCACCTCTTAGCCCCAGCTAAGAGGTTTACCCATTCATTATCCAAGGAAACATGAAAACAACTAAGAAAAATATAAAACTAGAAGAACAAACTAGGAGGAGTTGTAAAACTCCGGATCTGACTTCCGCCGTCTCCCACCGTGCTCACTCTCTTCTACGATACCTCTGGAAGAAGCCATAGGTCCCCTTTTATAGAATAGAGCAGGAAGTTCCGGATTGAGCAAAAAATCCCAGACTGCGTAGAGAAAACCGGAGCTTGTAGGACACGTTCTATTACGCAGACGACCGGTGGCACAATCTGTCTGAACCCATGGACGACCGGTCACACGACCGGTCTCAAAAGTATAAAAACAGTCCAGTGAGTTTTTCATAAATTCAAACCCAGGATTTTAATTCAAGGACCGGTCGGACGACCGGTCTGAGCATTGGACAACCGGTCGTGGATGGTCCAGCAAGGTTCACAGTGAGGCTCCTTCTGTTGAGTATTCGGACCTGTCGGATGACCGGTCCTGGGCTATGGATGACCGGTCTTGGGTGCATTTTCCTGCCCACTTTTCTTCTCTCCTTTGCTTCTTTCTTCCACCCTTTCACGCTTAGTCCTTTGATCTTCAATGCTTGTGAATAACGTCTTTAAGTCCCCAATTGATGAATCCTCTCTCTTATTCCTATAACCATAAAACCATGCATTAGTTGGGTCTTTAATCATGTATTTCAAGCATTGTTAGTGATAAAATGGGGTTAGAATATGCACATTTAAGAACTCAACAGATCGCACATCTCATATGCTCTTGGGTGGTGGAAGGTTAGAGATAAGATCGATTTTAGCTTTGTCCACCTTGATTCCATTTTGTGAGATGATGTGACCAAGTACTATTTCCTTTTGAACCATGAAGTGGCATTTCTCTCAATTTAACACGAGGTTCTTTTCTTCACATCTTTTCAACATAGTTTTTAACTGCATAAGTCACTCATCAAAGTTACAACCAAATACAGAGAAATCGTCCATGAAGACTTCGAGAATCGTTCCCACCATATCAGAAAAAATACTCAACATACAACGCTGAAAAGTGGTAGGGGCATTGCATAGTCCAAACGGCATCCTTCGATAGGCAAAAGTGCTGAATGGACATGTGACTGTTATCTTCTCTTGGTCCTCTAGGGCGATCTCTATTTAGTTATACCCTGAATATTCATCAAGGAAGCAAAAATGGGAATGACCCGCCAACCTTTCTAAAATCTGATCAACAAATGGTAGGGGGAAGTGGTCTTTCCTCGTGACTGTGTTTAGCTTCCTGTAGTCAATGCACATTCTCCAAACGGTAGTGACTTTGGTTGGCACGAGTTCATTATTGGCATTGGCTACGATGGTTATTCCGGATTTTTTAGGCACCACTTGAGTTGGACTCACCCATTGACTATCGGATATTGGGTAAATGATACCTACATCCTATAGTTTCAACAACTCGGCCTTAACCACCTCTTTCATGTTTGGATTGAGGCGTCTTTGTGGTTGCCTAGATGTTTTCACATTCTCCTCAAGGTGTGTCAATGAGTGCAAATCAGGGGATCTATGCCTTTGAGATCCGCAATCGACCATCCAATGGCCCTCTTAAGCTCTATTAGAGTGGTTATTAGCCTACTCTCTTGTTCTTCATGTAAGTGGGAAGAAATCACCACTGGATATGTCTCATCTTGACCTAAGTATACATATTTCAAATCACTTGGTAATGGTTTTAGGTCGAGCCTCGGTGCCTTGATATTGGATGGAAGAGGCTTGTTCTCACTTAAGGGTAAAGGTTCAAATAATGCCTTCCATCTTTTGTTCTCAAGTACTGGCATAACATCCAAGATGGTATCCATCTCTCGTATTGTGTCATCATTCATCTCATGAGAGTGGGCCAGACATGCCTCCAAAGGATCGAAATATAATGTCAAGGGTAATTTCTCCTCCACGAATGATTTAATCAAGTTTATCTCGTGGATATCGTCATCAACTTCCCATGGTTGTTTCCATAAATCAAATATATTAAGCTTGAGTGTCATATTTCCAAAGGACATTTGTACAAGCCCGTTTTTACAATTGATAATCGCATTTAAAGTAGCTAGAAAAGGGCAGCCAAGTATAACGGGAATTTGAGCACTGGTACTTATCAAGGGATGTGTATCCAAGATAATAAAGTCTATTGGGTAGTAGAATTTATCAACTTGGACTAAGACATCCTCAATCACTCCTCTCGGTATACGAATAGATCTATCAGTAAGTTGGAGTGTGGTTTTGGTGCGTTTCAATTCACCTAACCTAAGTTGTTGATAAACCGAGTATAGAATGAGGTTAACACTTGCCCCTAAATCGACTAAGGCTTGTTTGATCCGGTAGTCTCCTATGATGCATGAGATGGTTGGACTACCCGGATCCTTGTATTTTTGGGGCACTTCTTGTCTGATAATAGCGCTCAAATTCTTAGTCAAAAGTACTTTGTTGTGAACATTGTGTTTCCTTTTGACTGTACACAATTCATTTAGAAATTTGGCATAGGATGGTATTTGTTTTATAGCATCCAACAACGGAATGTTGATCTTCACTTGCTTAAAAATCTCTAAAATTTTCAGGTTTTTGTTTAAAGGTTTAGGTGTAATCAACCTTTGGGGAAACGAGGTAACCGGTTTGTGTTGCCTTTCCGGTTCTTTCTCATGTGGAGTGTTATTCTGGCTATCATCTTCTTTGAAAATTTTCGGATCATTAGGCTTTGGGGCCTTCACCGGATTATATTTATCGATTATTTTTCCACTTCTCAAAGTGGTGATAGCTTGAACATGCTCCGTATGTTGGGAGGATGCGTTTGCGTCCTGTATCTCGAATTGGGTCTTTGGGTTAGGTAGAGGTTGGGCAGGAAGTGTGCCTTTCTCCCTAACACTGAGATGAGATTCAACTCTAGCCATTGAGGTTTTCGAGTCATTAATGGCTTGAGATGAATTTTGATTGAATTTCTGTTGCTCTTGCATGAACCCATAAATTTTCAGAGAATTAGTCTTGTTATATTCAGCTTGAACTGATACGAATGCAACCAACATCTCCTCTAGCATAGCTTTTGGTGTAATCACTAGGGATGGACCTAATAAAGGTTAAACTTGAGGGGTATTGTTTGCATTCGCAGTGGGTCCATTCCTCCAACTGAAGTTGGGATGGTTCTTCCAACTAGAATTATACATGTTTGAGTTTGGAGCACTAAATGGTCGTTGATAACTGTTTATGGCATTTGATTATTCTTGTAAGATATATCGAAATGCTGAAATTGTGGGACAACCTTGTATTGCATGTTGATTTCCGGCACAAATTCCACAAATAGTTTCAATGTCTTTTGAGTTGATTGTCTCTCCTTTCTTCAATTCCATGGCCTCGACTTTTCTTGTGAGGCGAGCCACACGTGCACTTATGTTATCTTCTTCTGAGAGGACATAAATTCATCTTTTTTCCTTTTGTTGGCTTGTCTTGGAATTTATTGGTCTAGATGTATCCCAAGACTCTGCATTCTCGGCCAATTTATCAAAATAGTCCCATGCTTCCTCAGCTTCCTTATTCATGAATTCTCCATTGCACATCATCTCTACGAATTGGCGCATGGGTGAAGTTAGTCCTTCATAGAAAAAGCTTATTACCCGCCAAATTTCGTAGCCATGATGTGGGTATGCATTTAACATGTCCCTGAACCTCTCCCAACATTGGAAGAAGGTCTTATTCTCCTTTTGGGCAAAATTCACGATAAGGCACCTCAACATGATCGTTTTGTGAGTAGGGAAGAACTTTTTAATGAATTCCCTAGTCATCTCAGTCCATGTGCCAATTGATCTTGGCCTTAATGCGTGAAGACAAGCCTTAGCTTTCTCTTTAAGGGAAAAAGGAAACAATTTGAGTCTCATCACATCATCGGTTACATTAGCAAAGTGCATTGTGGCTATCACCTCCTCAAATTCCTTAAGATGTTGATATGCACTTTCACTCTCGTCCATGGAATTTTGGAATGAGTTGGATTACTCCCGGTTTCAAATCTATGTTCCCTGCATTCAATGGAAAAACTATGCATGAGGGAGTTCTCACTCTTGCAGGTTGCAAGTAATCACGTAATGTTCTAGGTCGGAGAACATTCTCAACCACATTCTCTCCCGTTTTTGTTTGGTTTTGGCCCAGATTTTGATTGGCCATAGGATTGGGTTGATTTTCAGCCATACTTTCAGAAAAAAATGGAAAATCTAAACGTTTCATAGCATGTGGCTCCCTATTAATCCCTTCAACAATTCCCCCTTCACTAATGAGTTGGTTATTAGAATCTCGAACCCAATGTGGCATGCAAATCTCAGAAAAATAAAAATAAAAGAAAAAGGGTTAGAAAACCTGATTTGAAGTGACTACTTCGACTCCTAGAATTCCTGAAAAAACAAAACAAACAAACTAAGTTAGTAAATGAGTCCTAAAAATCTCAAATAAAAACTCTTTTAATAAACTTCGTAAAAAAAAAAAAAGAAAAAAAACCGTCAAAGTCCTCGGCAACGGCACCAAAAACTTGTTCGCTTGCCCAAGTGTAGGGTTGCGATGTAGTAATAATCTCGGTAAGACTGAGGTTGATCCACAGGGACTTGTATAGGAATTCACAAAACACTTTCAATGGTTTCTACTTAAGAGTTAACTAAACAGGATTTAGGAATTTGGTATAGAAATTTGAATTAAATTGAATGCAATCAATAATAAAAAGCACCAGGGGTTCAAGGATTCACTTGTAGCAATCCTTGATGCTTAATTCGCTGTGGTTTCTCACTTTGTCAACTAGAATCGAAATTAAGTTCTATCTAGCCGGATGATAGAGCAGTTAAAACAAACAATCTGCTATATGTGTGATACATGATTCTCTCAATTTAAGTTAGGACTTGAGCACACTCAATTGCATAGATCAATCCTAGTTCCAATAGGTTAAGATCACAATCATAATCATCATTAAATTTTGTCACAAAGTATAACTAAATCATGATTTGAACTCAATTCAAATCACATAAACAACCACACATAGGCAGAGATTCCAAAAAGAGTAGAACTTTTGGTATGAAGTTCCCAATGAAGATCATAGATCTAGAGCATATTGAATCTAATTCCTCGGATCGTACAGGTCTAGAATAATTCAAAACAATTAAGAACTCAAGCAATTCTTCTAAACATCCATGAGCCATCATAAGATTAAGAAAACTACTTAGAACTTTATTCAAACTTCAACCATTGTTCTTCACTAATAATTCAACTTGAAACCAAATCAAACGAATTTAAACATCTTAGATTCACTACAAGCTTCACCTCTTAGCCCTAGCTAAGAGGTTTAGTCATTCATGATCCAAGGAAACATGAAAACAACTAAGAAAATCATAAAACTAGAAGAACAAACTAGGAGGAGTTGTAGAACTCCGGATCTGACTTTCGTTGCCTCCCACCGTGCTAAATCTCTTCTAGGATGCCTTAGAAACGAGCTAGGGAAGTCCTTTTATAACTTTGAAGCCCTAGGTGCAAAGAAGCTTCGAGAAATCCCGCAAGATTAGCGTTTTGCGCAGAGATTTTCGGAACTCCGAATGTTTCTGAGTGTTGTCCGGCCGGTCGGACCCTTTGTTCGGCTAGTCGGACAAAGTGGCTGCAATTGCAATTTTCACTGGAGTGTTTCTTACACAGTCTGACCTATCAGCCGACTGGTCGGCCGGCCGGCCGGTGGACATGCTTTAATCTGCTAAATTTTCTGGATACTATAATGCATAGGCCGACCCTTCAGCCGGCCAGTCGGTCAGTCTGTCCGGCATGTCAGTCAAGGGGTCGGCCTTCATAAAATGTGTCCTGAGCTTTTGCTATTTCTGGAGGGTTTGGCCGGTTGGTCAGCGGCTGTGGTTTGCCGGCCGGTGGTCATGAAATTGGCTGAACTTCTCACCTTTTCCTCCTTCATCTTCAATACACTTTTACTCCACCTTTGGTCCTTCATTCCTTTGATCTTCAAGGTGTGTAAATAGCATCTCGTAGCCCTCATTTGATGAATTCTCTCTCTCACTCTTACAATCACAAAACCATGCATTAGTTGGGTCTTTAATCCCTTATTTCAAGCATAGTTAGTAATGAAATGGGGTTGGACTATGCACATTTAGGAGCTCAACATGGGGTTACCTAGAATAAGGGTTCGGTGGATGCTTATGAACCTATGGTTTCTTTTTCCCAAGAGTATAATGATTATGAGTCTTTAGAAGATATGCATGCTAGAGAGATGACCAAATCGATCTTTTTGGGACTTTCCACCAACAACACATTCCAAATTCTATTGTGGAAGACCTCCCTTTGACTGAAAATTCTGTTTCTTTAGATGATGGAGTGGAAAAATCTGAAATTTCAAAAGAACAATCAATTCTAGATGATGTGCTTACCTCTAAAACCAAAGAACTTTCTATGAAAGACCTCCTCTCCATAGACGAGGAATTCTTTGTCATTTAAATAGAATTTCTTCAATCATTAAGAGAGGACGAGGACCCTTCATCTGATTATCTCGATTTCCTAGAGGAATGCTTGGCCCACTCTTATGATCTTGATGATGAGATAATTAACGAGTTGGATATTTTTATAGAAACGATGTCGGTGCCTGAAGAACACCATTCCACTGATTTACAATCTTTACCATTATTTGTGGAAGTACCATGCAATTATGAAATACTGGATGAGATAACCTTAGCTAAAGAATATTTGTTGAATGTCTCTTCACCATCATGGGTTCTTCAACCCATTGAGAATTCTGACTGGGAGGATCCATTTTTAATCAATCATAACCAAGTCCAGAATTTGAGGAGATATATTTTTGCTGCTCTTATCTTCTCCTATCATGCATGTGGTGCACATAAATATTGAATTTCAATGAAGAAAAATACTCATGTTTACTGTCGAGCAGGACTTTGGATGGTCCTCATGAGAAACTTATTGAAATTCATGAAGATCCTGCTCAAATTTGATCATATAGTTGATCGGACTAATCAAAGGTAGGTAGGTAGGTTAGGATTTATTTTTCTGCATTTAGGATTGAATAAGTCTCATGGAGGTAATGGAAGATCCTAGAATTGATCAATTTGCTACCTGAGGTACTCTCATTCTCACTCTCCTTTATTTTATTTCATTGCTCTCATGTCTTGCTCATTGTATATCTTGTTACATTGAGGACAATGTAGGATTTTGGTAGGGGGTGAGATTCCTCAGATGAATCTACTAGTTTTTGTGATATTTTGAGCAATTATGTAAAAAAAATTCAATTTTTCTGAAAATTCAAAACTTCTTTGGAAAACTTTATTTCTATACACTTATGATGTTACGAGTATGAAAGGAAGATAGATGAAGTGATTGATTTTAAAATTCTTGAATTATCTATAATATGATTGTTTTCTATATGAATTCTCCTATTTATATGATCGATAGAAAATTTGAATACTTTTGAGTCTAGTTCACATTACACGATTCTCATGGTTTGAAGGGATTATGTAGATTTGTAAATTGGCTAAACTGAAATTTAAGGTGTTGAGGAACCAAGTTGGGGAACTTTATCCATCCTTGTGCATGAGAAAGTAAGAAAAAGAATGAAATATATGAATTTCTAAAAATCCTATCTTATGTTTATAGTGAAAAGAAAGAGAAAGGGAAGACATTATTATTGAATATATGTTATAAATTTTCGAAAAGGACTACCTATTGCCAACCAGGGGATGGTCTACCCGTAACCAAAGCTAGAAATGGGAAGTAGAGTGAAAGCCATCATAGGAACGGTAAGACAAATTCTTGTCATAGGCTTGTTGTTGATCTGTACACTCTCAGATCTTTCATTTTGTTGATCTATGAAGAAGGAACTCCTGAAAATTCATGAGATGAACATTCACTATGCACACTAGACCGCACTTGTTCAAATTCTTCTATTTATCAATCAATTAATGGGGTTCTATGTGAACACTTATTATGTTTAGAGAGTTTAAGATTTCAACTTTTATCAAGCCATGAAAATCATGTAATGTGAACTAGGTGTAAGAGTGTTCAAATTTTCTATCAATCACATAAATAGGAGAATTCACATATAAAACTATTATATTAAGAGAAATTCAAGACTTGCAACCTCACTCACTTCGTATCTCCTTTTCTTATACTCGTATCATCTCAATACATAGAAATAAGGTTTTTTAAAAAAGTTTTGAATTTTTAGAAAATTCAAAAAAATTTGCACATATGATGCTCGAAATGTTGCAAACTGCTAGATGAGGAATCTCATCTCACCCCCCAACCAAAATCTTACATTGTCCTTAATGTAACAAGATATGCAATAAGCATGACATGAGAGCAATGAAATAAAACAAAGGAGCGTGAGAATGAGAGTACCCGAGGTAACAAGTTGATCAATTCTAGCATCTTCCATTGTCTCGATGAGACTTATTCAATCCTAATTGCAGAAAAATAAATCATAACCTACTTACCTATCTTTGATTAGTCTGATCAACTACATGATCAAATTTGAGCAGGATCTTCATGAATTTTAATAAATTTCTCATGAGGACCATCCAAAGTCCTGCTCGACAGTAGACATGGGTGCTTGTCTTCATTGAAGTCCAATATTTATGTGCACCACATGCATGATAGGAGGAGATAATAGCAGCAAAAAGATATCTCCTCAAATTCTGATCTGGGTTATGATTGATTAAAAACGGGTCCTCCCAATCAGAATTTTCAATGAGCTGAAGGACCCATGATGGTAGAGAGACATTCATCAAGTTTTCATTGATTAAAGATGTCTCCTCCACAAATTCAGAATCATACGATGCTTCCACAAACAATGGTGGAGAGTGTAAATCAGTGGAATTGTGTTCTTCAGACACCGACACCGTGTCTAACAAAATATCCAACTTCTTAATCATCTCATCATCAAGATCATAAGAGTGGGCCAAGCATTCCTCTAGGAAATCGAGATAGTCGGATGAAGGATCATGATCTTGCTTGAGTGAGTGCAAAAATTCAGTTTCGATGGTGAGGGACTCCCCCTCCATGGAGTGGAATTCTTCCAAACTATGTTCTCCATAATTAGTATGAGGCACCAAGTTGGAAGTATGCAGGGCTTTAATAATCTCTCGGATAATGGGGTCGTTTGAATTTTCAAAGTGAGCCAAGCATTCGTCCAAAGAATTTGAATTTTCACTCATGGGAGTCTCATTCTCCACATTAAAATTAAGCATGTCAAGTTGGTGGAGTGACTCAAACATATCAACCTCGGTCATCTCTCTAGCATGCATATCCTCTAGAGACTCATAATCATTATGCCCTTAGGAAAAAGAAACCATAGGTTCATAAGCATCCACCGAACCCTCATTGTAAGTAACCCCACTATTGCTTTCAGGTTTAATGGATTCCTCGGGTTCGTCAACCGTCATTGAAATCTCTTCATCATTAAGTTAAAAGCATCCAAAAGAGATTGCGTACTCGCCATAATTGATGATGACATTGGGATCATCGAGATCAATCTCCTCTAAAAGTCTATTCAATAAATCCGAAAAAGGTGGGACTTGGGTAGCCCCATCCTCCTCATGAAAGGGGATTGATTCGATGCCCCCAATTTCGACCTCAACGTCTTCACAAGATGGCGAGTAAGCGTGATTTGATTGTTCATCTACATACTCTTTCCATATTTCCTCAAGTATTTGTGTATACATGTCATCACAAGAGGAAGACGTTTTAGGGTGATTGTGAATAACCACGGTGGGTTCTTCCCTTGAACAAGGAGAATGGTGGTTTTCCCAATTAAGATCGTACGCATTGTAGGATGAAGAGTTATATTGTCAAGCCCCAAACCCGGGGACCGGGCTCACTAAATTTCCGATCGCCGACCTTGGTGCCAACAGCCTCCGTAGTACCCCATTCTCGGCTCCTAGCTCTCATGTACCAGGTTCCGATCCTGGGATCCTACCAGGAGGATTTTCAGGGTAAATTTTTTTCTTTTTATATATGAGCATAATCAAAACCATAAACATCATCAAATATCCACTAAAAGTTTGTTGAGTACAATGCTGGAAAGGGGAATACAACATAAAGTAGAAGTCCAAAATATCAGGTACATGAACCGCCCTCAACGCTGCTGATAGGCTCTAGTACCTGCAGTGTAAACAAACGCGCATGAGCTTCCTACGAAGCCCAGTAGAGTGCGTGTGTGCGCGTGTGATGCATATGACAAGTATACAGATATCAGAGTAAGTGAAAGTAGTAGAGGGCTAAGTTAGTAAGTTCATGAATGCTATCAGCCATCCCAAGGCTATGCAATGCAAGGGCCTACATGGCCGAGTGTTACATGCTAGAGATGCAATGCAAACATGTCAATCCTCAATTGATCCACATATCAAAACAGTTCTCATCTGGGACATCACCGGGGTCTAGTATACTCTAATATTGGCCGCCGCACATCGCGCGCATAACCAAGCGAGTAGAAAAGACCTCACTATCCGCCTCGTCAGTGGTATGCCAATGCCCACCCGGCTCGCCGATAGCGGACCCATTCCATGAGCTGGTCAGACTCGACCTAGCTTACAGCCCACTTCACCCGGGCGGATAAGGTCACACCCCTTTCCAACCGACCTCGACACAGTGGGAGACGCGGCCTACTAGTATTTGGCACACGGGCGCTCATGTTATCCACTCGGTCTCGACGCTGGAGCATCCTACTGGTATCACAGGGTTTAGGGACTTTCACCCAAGGACATCCATAGCGCCCACGTACTAGAACAAGTTTCCGGTGTCCAATACTGCCAACCATGATGTGACTATGGTGGCCACCACCCTGATGCTGCTAGGGTGTGAAAGCGATCGTGACATACATAATGCGAAATGCATGAGTCATACAATCCAAATCATGCACCAACTTACGCATACTGCGCAATCATGTGGGGCGACCCTGTCTCGCACGGGTCCCCTAAGTATAACAAGCCAACTAGCATATGCTATGGTTAATCATGATCCATAACAGGCATACAAATGATGCGTATGGGCATATGAATGAGCATGGTATTCATTATACTGAGCATGTTATCAGTGTGACATATCAAGCTAATCATACTAGCATGTTACCAAACATATCATGTAACATTGGCCTTAAAAGGCCCAATATATATATATAGAGAGTGGGACCCGGACTGTAGATCCCATTGGAAATGTAAAAGTCTTCGTGGCATATCCCACTCGAGACCACATCGGCCCCATACTTGGGCTTGCACATACAAGATAGGTAGCATGAACAAAACAGATACACCATGGTGGAGCTAATAGATACATCACTTTGGGACCCATAGGGTGGGCCACCTACTTGACAGCGTGGTACCCATCTGGTCCCAATGAGTTTTGAATCAAACAGATACTTGTGTTTTCTCCTTCATCCATATCCATGTGATCTTATGAACCGGTTGGATGGCGAATAAACATCACTGTAGGGCTGGGAAGGTTTCAATGTTGGAAATCATTATCCCCACTATAGCATGGTCCACTTGACATTAGGATATGCTTAAATTTTGGGCCCAGCCACTATGGATAGGTTGGGTGACAAATAAACATCATTGTAGGTCTAGGAAGGTTTCAATGCTGGAGATCATTATTTCCACTGTTGACCCGTGGCATGGCCCACTTGCCATTTTGGATATGCTTAGATTTTGGGCTCGGCCACTTATGAAATAGGTTGGATGATAATTAAACATCACTGTAGGGCTGGGAAGGTTTCAAGGGTAGAGATCATTATTCCCACTGTTGAACCGTGGCATGGCCCACTAAAATGAGCTGGAAAAACATATGGACAGGATAGGTACAGCACATACATTCTAGGTGGGCCCAACGAATGGGGCCCATTACAATGCCCAAAGATACTAGCTGCTGGGCAGCAGCGTCCCCTGGACGCTGTCTGTCCAGCCAGCGTTTATTTATTTATTTATTTTATTTTTTTATTTTTATTTTTTTATTTTTTTAGAGCTCATCAAGTGGGGCCCACAGAAGTTTCGGACCAGGCCGATGTTTTTGTTTTTCCTTCTCCCATGTAGGTGTGAACTTATGAACAGGTTGGATCTCAAATAAACATCATTGTGGGCCATAAGAAGGTCCCAACGGTAGGACCACTGTCCCTACTGTTTTCTGTGGTGGGGCCCCCTCGAGACTTAGATCTGACTCATTCTTGGGGTCATGCCCTAAAATGATCTCCCCAACTAGATAGACGGTGTGGATACAGCACATGCATCATGGTGGGACCCACGAGTGGGCCACCTGCTGGGCAAGCCAGCGTGCAAGGACGCTGGTACGCCCAGCGTCAGAGGTGCTGCCTCTTCTTATTTTCTTTCCTTTTTTTTTGTTTTCTTGAGCTTATATCCAGTGGGGCCCACATGGGACTGATCCACTCCGTTCATCAGTTTCCCCATCTCATGGGGGACCCAATAAGCCCAATATTGGGTATATAAATCAGTCCAGAAACACTAAGGTGGGCCAAAGGATTCCCGACAGTAGGAATCATCATTTCCACTGTTTTATACGGTGCAGTCCACTTAAGATTTGGATCGGTTTCAAATTTGGGGCCTGGCCCTAAAATGATATGGGAAAACAAGTGGACGGCGTGGATGGAACACAAACATCAAGGTGGGTCCCACGAGTGGGGACCCCAGCCACCGTCTAAGGTGACGCTGGACGTTCCAGCGTCAAACGTCCAGACGCTGGACGTTCCAGCGTTTCATATTTTTTTTTTCTTCTTGTGGTCATTTCAAGTGGGGCCCACTTAGTGAAGATCCAATCCGTCCATTAGGTTCCCGATCTCATTAGGGACCCAACAAGCCCAATATTGGGTAGGTGATGTGGTCCACAAACATCACAGTGAGCCATGGAAGTTTCAACAGTCGGTTTTGCTAACCTCATTTCTTTTCAATGGTGTGGTCCACCTGAGATCTGGATCTTCTTCATTTTTGGCGTCCTGCCATAAAATGGGATGGAGGAACAACTGGACGACATGGATCAAACTTATACATCAAGGTGGGTCCCACATGTGGGGGCCTGTTCCACGCCAACCGGCTGCCCCTGCTGGGCAGCAGCGTCCCCTGGACGCTGGCTGTCCAGCGGGTAGCTTCTCTCCCCCTTTTTTTTCTTTTATTATTATTATTATTATTATTATTATTATTATTACAAAGTGGGGCCCATTTATGGATGATCCAATCCATCCATCAGGTTATCCACCACTAGATGGGCCCAAAAGAAAAGGAAAAATGAAAGGAAAGAAGAAAATGGGGGATTTATGTACCCCTTGCACTCACCTCGATGGATGGACGGTAGGATTGGATCGGGTTGACGATCGGATGATCCGGACGGTGTGGATGATGGTTGGGGCCCTCCAAGCTTGGATCTCCACCCTCAAATCCTAGATCTCCCTCCAAATCTCTCTCTTCTCTCAAATCTTTCTCTTTCTCTCTCCTTTCTCAAATCTCTTTCTCTCTTTCTCTCTCCTCTCTCTCTTAATCTCTTAAACTTGCAAAATGGGAAGTGAGGAAGCCTCCTCTCCCCCTACGTATGGTATTGTATGGGGGGGGAGAGAGAGAAGCAATCATGAGGGTGGTGATGGGTAGCATGGGAGAGAGGGATGGGGGGTATGGTGTGAGGGTTGACTTTGGAGGAGAGAGAGGGATGGGGGGTATGGGGTATGTAGGCTAGGGTAATGATAGGGGTATGGGTGTGTAGAGTAGGGGCATGGGTTTGATTGATGTGACATGGTCTTAAAATTTGCGCAAGTGGGGCCCACGACACACGCACGTTGTGCGGCCCACCTCGGATTACGCAATCGATCATAACTTTCACACCGGGTATCGCAATGGGGCGTGCCGCGCGGCGTTGGAATCGTAGCGCCTACGCGGTCGCCGGGGTATAGGTCTTGGGTCGATGCGGTACTAAAATAGGGTCGCGGTCAAGGCTCGCTAATCTGATCTGTCCGGGACGTACCGGCACTGGAAATTAAGCGTACGGAGGGCAAACAAGGGTATGGGTCTTACATATATGATGGTTGATAGGCATATCCATACAAGTGATCATGCATTGTCTTAACCGTTTGGCTACTATTCACCCATTCCTTTTGTTGTTGCATACCTCCTACCACAACCGGTGGAACACTCATGTTATTTTCAATCCGGTAATCACGTAATGTTTTCCCCGGATGATCATTATTCAATTTTGCTGCATTCTGGTATTCCCCCATCGTCTTATGTCGTGTCTCAACATGTGTATTGTTGACGTCAGATTCTGGTAACAAGTCCCTCTCAAGTATATGCCCTTCTCGAAGTGAGCTCTCCTCCAAACCTGAAAGCCGAAGAAGAAAACTAAGGGTGGCCGACGCTTGGCTGTTGGCCCTCCGAAGCTTAAGTTAGAGGGACTTGATAGTAAGATGAAGTGTGAAATGTAGGCTTAGATATTTTGTACCTTTATCATCCGTGGGGTCATCTATTTATGCAGATTCGGGTGATCCAGTCTGTTACGCAAGCCGTTAAGATCACTGCTGATTTCAGGGGATAAGGCACTAATCTTGTTAATCCTTAGATAAGGGGATGGCCTAACCACTTTAGACGTCTAGCTGATTACGTCTCTTGATGGAGATCTCCCATGGTTCAGAGCTACAAATAGAAACAAGCCAAAACCGGCCTATATTGGCTGCTGGTACTATGAGACGAGGGACGTCCTTACTAGAGACTAGAGACTAGGGGTGCTCACATAACGGGGGCTGCTCATATGATGGGAGCTGCTCATATGATGGGAGCTGCTCATACGTCGGGAGCTGCTCATATGTCGGGAGCTGCTCATATGGTGGGAGTTGCTCATATGTCGGGAGTTGCTCATATGATGGGAGCTGTTCATATGTCGGGAGTTGCTCATATGATGGGAGCTTCCCCACTCAATGACCAAGAGCAGAGCTACTCATATGCGGGGGGCGTATAGGCGGTCGCAGGTTTGAGTGATATACAAGACGTGAGCGGGAAGGCTCGCTAGTCAGATGGTTTGGTTGTGACTTTTATGGAGAGACGCTCGCTGGTTGCATATGTTTTATACTTCTTCGATGACTAACTTTATTCTACAACAGATGCCCCCCAAGTCCTTAGTGTTGAGGAGCTACGCGAAGGACTTGTTTGTATATGTAACCACCTATTTTCGGAGGAGAAGCCGTACATGATTGAGCATGCATTTATGAGTGCCAGCTTTCTGCATAGAGATAGGCTGGCCTATCAATTGAGTCTTTGGCTCTGCGGTGAGCAGAGGACTTAGTCAATTCATGCTTGAATGTTTTACTCAACTCATGAAAATGAGCTGGGCTCAATTAGGGAGGTCTTGGCGACCATGTCCGCATAGAGATAAGCTGGCCTATCAATTGAGTCTTTGGCTCTGCCGTGAGCAGAAGACTTAGTCAAGAGAATGTTTATATTCTCTTTAAGGCTATTCAAGTCCAAAAAATGGAGTAGCGACCAAGTTATAGATTCCCTAGCTGAACAGCTGGAATGAAAGAGATAGTCTTGATTTAAGAATGGTCCAATATTCACATGCTTTATGAAAAACATCGGAGTAAATGTTCCATGTGCCAAGGGTGACGTAGGGGTCTTCCTCGCTTGTCTTTCAGATAATATGTACCTGGTCGAGCAATCTCGATGACTTGATACGGGCCTTCCTAGTTAGGATCCAACAACCGAGTGGTTGTTCCGATGTTTTGCCTGAGCACCAAGTTACCAAGCTGAAAAACCTCCAATTTATACATTGCATAATCCATTACATCACATTATATGCATGGTTTGCATGTTTTAAAGGCCCATCTAACGCATGTTTTGTGATTGTAGGAATGAGAGCGGACTTCACCCAATTGGAGAAAAAAAGGGTCCACTTAGAGCCATTGAATGAAGATTGGAGGACCAAAGAAGGAAGAAGGAAGAGGGAGAAAAGAGAAGAAAGAAAAGAAGAAAAAGATCAAGGGCCGACCGGTTGTGACCGATCGGTCGACCTGCCGGCCACCCTTTAGAAATCTCTGGACAAAGGACCAGTTGGTCCGACCGGTCAGGCAACGGGTTGGCGGCCTCTGTAAACTCTCTGGACTTAATACATATTGGTCCGACTGGTCAAGACCGGTCGGCCAATAGGTCAGATCCACCCCCTGTGCACACTGGACGTTGAAACTAAGCAGTTCAACCGGTTAAGAACGGTCGGCCAACCCAGTCCAACCGGCCATGACTGGTCGACCATGTGAAAAAACGGGTAGTTTCTAAATCCGAGCTCCGATTTTCTCTGCGCATTGCGTAACCTTATGCAAATTCTAGATGTTTCCGATGCAAGGGAGCTTCCCCACTATAAAAGGACACCTAGGGTCTCTTCCTAGGGCATCATAGAAGCTAAGGAACTTTGTGAGAGAGGAAAGAAGCCATTGTGGAGTGTTTGCAACCCTCCAAACTCCGGGTTTTTATGTTTTCTAGTTTTCTTTTATGAGTTCTAGTTGTAGTATGACAATGCTCGGCTAGAATCTGTCAGCTAAGGCTGAGAGGTGAAGCTTGTAGCCAATTTCATGTTTGATTTAGTTCAGTTCAAGTAGTTCTACTTAAAGTTCGAATTTTGATATTCTAGTTCTTATAAAATTGATAGTTTTAGACGTTTTATGAGAGTCATGTGCTCCGGACATGGATTCCTTGCAAGTCTCTGAGATTATAATTTTTTTATTGATTAGATTCGAATTATGGTAACCCTTGAGCATGCCATAGTCCATAGGCATGGCTGTTACTCCGAAGGCTATGATTTCGAATTCTTTATGGTTGAATGGGACTAGAACCTGGAAGTTCAGCTTAAGTGAGATTGAATGAGCTTTCATGCTTTATTTTCCAACTAGATGAGAGATAGGGCTTCAACTCTAGTTGTGTATCATCCTTGGATTGATTGGATTGACATGGGATTACTACAAGTGGATCTTTGAAAGCCTTAGTACCTTAAATTACTGTTTTTCACTAAGTTACTGTTTTAATACAAATCTCTTAATTGAATCTCTTATTTATTGCAACTTGAGTTGCTGGAATAATTTGGACTTCATTCTCTAATTCCCTGTGGATCGACCTCGGTCTTATCGAGATTATTACTACATCGCAGTCTTGCACTTGAGGCGAGCGAACAAGTTTTTGGCGCCGTTGCCGAGGATTTTAGATAACGGTTTTAAATTGTTTCAGTGGCTATAGAGTAGAAGTAGTTAGGATTTATTTTTTTCTTAGGATTAGTTTTTTCTGAATTTTAGAACTAACAAAGCTTGTTTTATTTTGTAGGAAGTTCTTCTAATTCAAGCAATTCGATACTATCCATCCAACTAGAACTCCTTTAGTTTTTGGTTTTTATTTTCAGATTTTAAGATTTAGGATTTGTTTAGATTTTAGATTTTGTGGTTTATGTCCTGTTGGGAACGAGACTACAACAATCGTCTCCAATCTGAAGGTGGTTTAGTTGGACCACTATCCGTTCATAGATGAATCCGAAAATTTGTAGAACATTGTGATATTTTGGGGAGTATGGATCAAACACCTTTAAGGAATCCTCCCCCCCCCCCCCCAAACAACAAACACAAATCAAGAGGGAGTAGGAGAGAATGAGGTACATAACGTTCCTCCAATGAGATCACTATGGGACTACCTACAACCGGCCAGTGCAACTACACCCTCTTGCGTGGTCTTACCACCAACCAAGGGAAACATTGATATTAAGGCGGGTGTAATTCAACTTATACCAAAGTTCCATGGGCTAGACTCTGACAGCCCATATTTGCACTTAAAGGAATTTGAAGAAGTGGTGGCTACCTTGCAATACACTAATCTTTTGGAAGATGCCATTAAACTTAAACTCTTCCCCTTTTCATTGAAAGAAAGAGCCAAGAGTTGGCTTCATTCTCTTAGACCACACTCGATAGGGTCATGGAACGAGATGAACCGTGAATTCTTGAAAAAGTTCTTCCCGGCTCATAAAATGAATACCCTTCGAAGAGCCATAATGAATTTTTCGGCTAAAGAGGGTGAATCTTTCTTCTAATGTTGGGAAAGGTTTAAGGACCTCCTACTTGCTGCCCACATCATGGTTGCGAAAGTTGGCGAATCATAAACTTTTTCAACGATGGATTAAGTTCCAATATGCGCCAATTCGTAGAGACGATGTGCAACGGGGAGTTCATGAGCAAAAATCCAGATGAAGGTTGGAGTTATTTAGATATGTTGGCCGAGAATGCCCAATTATGGGATACCTCGGATAAATCTAATAATAACCCCAAGCCTACTCAAGAGAAAGAGAAAAGAGGGATCTATATCCTCGAGGAGGAAGATGATGTGAGTGTAAGGATAGCCAACCTCACAAGGAAGATTGAGGCTATGGAACTTAGTAAAAGTGGAGTTTCAAAGTCCAATGAAACTATTGAGACCATATGTGGGATTTGTTTCACCAATCTACACACTACGCAAGATTGTCCTACAATTCCTGCATTTCAAGAGGTGTTACATGAATACGCAAATGCCACATATGGTTATCAATGGCCTTTCAATGGACCGGTGGGTAACACATACAACTCTACTTGGAAGAATCACCCAAATTTCAGTTGGAAGAATGCGCCCATGAGCAATCCTACCGACTCTCAAGGAGGGCCACCCACGCAAAATATGGCCCCACCTCAATTCTCAATGGAGGATACTTTAAAAGCGTTTATACAAGGGCAAACGCAAATTAACCAAACGAATCAGCAAATGTTCCAAGAGCTTAAAGTCTCGGTTGATGAGATTAAGGGATGCTTGAACGCTATGGAAGGGACCTTTCCGGTCCAACCACAGCCCAATCCAAAGCAAATACATGAAGTGAGCATTCCTAATCCCTCTAACCAACCTATGGAGCAAGCAAAATCCGTCACCACTCTTAGAAGTGGTAAGCAAATTGACAAAACTATCCTGGTGAAGGCCGACAAGCCTAAGGATCCGGTAAATTCTGATGATGAGGATGGATCTAACTTAGCCCCACAAGAAATGGAACGCATTTATAATCCCTTAGCGCCATTTCCTTCAAGATTGGTTGCCCCAAAATCTCTCCCAAACTCTCATGATATTTTAGAGATTTTTAGACAAGTCAAGATCAACATTCCCTTGCTTCATGCCATCAAACAAGTCCCCTCTTATGCCAAGTTTCTAAAGGACTTATGCACAACCAAATGTAAATATAATGTGCAACAAAAGGCCTTTTTGAATGAGCAAGGGAGTTCTATTCTCACTCAAAAGACCCCTCCAAAATTCAATGATCCCGATAGTCCCACAATTGCATGTATCATTGGAGACTACCGGATTGAGCGCGCATTGCTAGACTTGGGGGCAAGCGTAAATTTAATTCCATACCCGGTATACGAGCAATTGGGTCTTCGTGAATTAAAACCCATTAAAACCACGTTGCAACTCACGGATAGATCCATCTGTGTACCGAGAGAGATAGTAGAGGATGTGCTAGTCCAAGTTGATAAATTCTACTACCTGGTAGATTTCATCGTCTTGGACACACAACCGGTTATGGATGCTAGCACCCAAATACCGATGATTCTAGGCCGCCCCTTTCTTGCTACATCAAATGCAATCATAAATTACCAGAATGGGGTAATGCAAATGTCCTTTGGGAACATGACGTTGGAGGTGAATGTATTCCACTTGGGCAAAAGGCATAGGGATGATGATGATGTCCACGAGGTTGATATGATTGATTCAATTGTGGAAGAGGAGTTCACTTTAAAGCAGAATTTTGATCCTCTAGATGCTGTTAGCTTTGACCCCTTTGAGGATTGGGACAACAATGATGACCCCCCATGAGGTACACATGATAGAATCCATGGAAGATGGGGAGTTTTTCCAACATGATCTACCTAAAAGCTTGGGGACATGTTTAACACATTCTAAGGATGAATTTAATTATATTTTTAATAAGACCTTAGACGTGTCAATTTCTGAAAATTTATTTGACAAGTCACCATTTATGAGTTACATAAATTTGTTATGCAGGATTTGGAAGAATTAGTGCTTGACTTGCCTACAGAGAGGCCAATTTCTGAAAGTGTAGAGGTTGAGGACCCACTCCAACCTACACAAAATTCTGAGAATGAGGAATATATAAAGGGTCCAATTCTGAAAACTTCCTCTCCTAAGGTCTCCTACACACTCGAGGAATGTTTAGCATATTTTGAAGATTGGGATGATCCCATGATTTAGGACATAGTAAATGCTTTGAGAGAGAGACCTCATGCACCTAAAAAGCTTCCTTCCACAGAGCACCACATTGAAGATTCGATTGTGGAAGCACAAGCGACAAATGATTATGTGGAGACCATCAAAAATTTTTAGGATGAAGCGATTGAAGTCTCCACATCTCTTTGGTTGGTTCAAACCAAAGAACACTTCTGGGATGACCCATACTTGAATAATTTTTGCCCAGACAAGAAGGAAAGGAGATCCATACTCAATGATTTCCAACCAATGAAATTCTCCTTTCCTAGTACATGTGACAATTTCCTTGAGGAACCTGCTAAAATCTTTCAGCAGTATTTTCAATGGGCTAGACTGGTTAATGTCACCAATGTACTTTCCAAAGCAGGATGGTGGATAGTTCTTTTGAATAATTTGTTACACCACTTGATGATCTTGCTCAACTTTGTCCTTTTGGGTATTATACTGATAATCGATCTCCTAGTTTGATGGAGATCCTCTTTTTAAAAAGGACGGATTAGGTATCTTTATTACTTTTCGTAAATTAGGTTTAGTTTTACTGTTTTAGTAGGATTTAGTTGTTAGAGTTGTAGACCTCCATGATCGACTCTCTCAGGTATTATTGTTCTCACTCTCTTTTATTTTACCATTGCTCTCATATTCATACTCATTGCCTATCTTTTTATATTAAGAACAATGCAAGATTTGGTAGGAGGGTGAGATGAGATTCCTCATCTGGCATGTTGCAACATTTCGAGCATCATATGTGCAATTTTTTTTGAATTTCTAAGACTTTCAAAACTCCTTTAGAAAACCGTATTTCTATGCATTCGAGATGATACGAGTATAAGAAGAGGAGATATGAAGTGTGTGATGTTGCAAGGCTTGAACTTCTCTAAATATAATGGTTTTATATGTGAATTCCCCTATTTATGTGATTGATAGAAAATTTGAACACACTTACACCTAGTTCACATTACACGATTTTCATGGTTGAAAGGATTATGCGATTTATGGATTGGCTAGACATAGATTTGAGGTGTTGTGATACCAAGCCGGGGTACTTTATCCATCCTTTTCCATGGGAAAATTACGAAAGATACGGATTCCGAAAAATCCTATCTAATTTAAAAGAAAAAGGAAAAAGAAGGATGAAATTGGGAATGATGGAAAAATGGTGGAAAATTCTGAAAAGGGCTACCTATTACCAACCGGGGGATGGTCTACCCATAACTAAAGCCGGAAATGGAACGTAGTGTGAAAGCCGTCGGAAGGACGGTAAGGCAAATTCCTGTCAATGGCTTGTTGTTGCTCTGTGCACCTTGAGATCCATAGTTCAGTTGATCTATGAAGAAGATAATCCCAAAAACTCATGAGATGAACTTTCACTATGCACACTAGGTTGAATTTTGTACGAGTTCTTTTATTTATCAATCAATCAGTGGGAATTTCATATGGACACTTATTATGTTTTGAGAGTTTAAGGTTTGAACGTCTATCACCTAATTTTTTCGAATTTGATACTTATATGTCTTGGAACGGATAGAAACATAGTTTCTGAAGGAGAGTTGGTTTTTGGAGGTTTGAACTTGTTTCACGCATGTTTTGCTCGGGACTAGCAAAAAGCTGGTTGGGGGGGTGTGTTGAACCTCCAATTTATACGTTGCATAACCCATTACATCACATTATATGCATGGTTTGCATGTTTAAAAGGCCCATCTAACGCATGTTTTGTGATTGTAGGAATGAGAGCGGACCTCACCCAATTGGAGACAAAAAGGGTCCACTTAGAGCCATTGAATCAAGATTGAAGGAGGACCAAAGAAGGAAGAAGGAAGAGGGAGAAAAGAGAAGAAAGAAAAGAAGAAAAAGATCAAGGGCCGACCAGTCGTGATCGATTGGCCGACCTGCCAGCCACCCTCTGGAAATCTCTGGACAAAGGACTAGTTGGTCCGACCGGTCCTGACCGGTCGGCTAACGGGTCGACGGCCTCTGTAAACTCTCTGGACTTAATACATATTGGCCCGACCAGTCAAGACCGGTCGGCCAACAGGTCGGATCCACCCCCTATGCACGCTGGACGTTGAAACTAAGCAGTCCGACCGGCCGTGACCAGACAACCATGTGAAAAATGGGTAGTTTTAAAATTCGAGCTCCGATTTTCTCTGCGCATTGCGTAACCTTACGCAACTTCTAGATGATTCCAATGCAAGGGAGCTTCCCCACTATAAAAGGACACCTAGGGTCTCTTCCTAGGGCATTATAGAAGCTAAGGAACTTCGTGGGAGGGGAAGGAAGCCGTCATGGAGCGTTTGCAACCCTCCAAACTCATGGT
Organism: Liriodendron chinense; assembly: GCA_003013855.2. Taxonomy (NCBI): domain Eukaryota; kingdom Viridiplantae; phylum Streptophyta; class Magnoliopsida; order Magnoliales; family Magnoliaceae; genus Liriodendron; species Liriodendron chinense. The sequence goes on along the minus strand of PVNU02003522.1, from coordinate 120,648 downwards.
TTTTATGTTTTCTAGTTTTCTTTTATGAGTTCTAGTTGTAGTATGACAATGCTCGGCTAGAATCTGTCAGCTAAGGCTAAGAGGTGAAGCTTGTAGCCAATTTCATGTTTGATTCAGTTCAGTTCAAGTAGTTCTACTTAAAGTTCAAATTTTGATATTCTAGTTCTTATAAAATTGATAGTTTTAGACGTTTTATGAGAGTTCATGTGCTCCGGACATGGATTCCTTACAATTCTCTGAGATTATCATGTTTTGCTTGATTAGATTCGAATTATGGTAACCCTTGAGCATTCCATAGTCCATAGTCATGGCTGTTACTCCGAAGGCTATTATTTCAAATTCTATGTGGTTGAATGGGATTAGAACTTGGAAGTTCAGCTTAAGTGAGATTGAATGAGCTTTCATGCTTTATTTTCCAACTAGATGAAAGATAGGACTTCAAATCTAGTTGTGTATCATCCTTGGATTTTTTGGATTGACATGGGATTACTACAAGGGGATCTTTGAAAGCCTTAGTACCTTAAATTATTATTTTTCACTAAGTTACTGTTTTAATACAAATCTCTCAATTGAATCTCTTATTTATTGCAACTTGAGTTGCTGGAATAATTTGGACTTCGTTCTCTAATTCCCTGTGGATCGACCTCGGTCTTACCGAGATTATTACTACATCGCAGCCTTGCACGAACAGTTGTTGATAAGCCGCTACTTGAAGACGAGATATGTCAATTTTCTCTTCTAGGAGATCGAGGTGAAGTAATCAACTGCCACGTCCTTTTTTCAGTGGTAGTGGTCTGATTATATCGATTCCCCATTGACCGAAAGGCCAAGGGCTGTCCATCGACGTCATTTTCTCAGACGGTAAAAGAGGGACTAGAGAATATTGCTAACATTTGTCACATTTTTTTGAGAATTCGATAACATCCGCCTTCATAGTGGGCCAATAGTATCATTGCCTTATTGCTTTGTATGCTAGAGACCGTCCTTTGGGATGATTACCGCATGCCGCCTGGTGTATTTCATCTAGAACACAGTGTGCTTCTTCTGGATAGAGATACTTTAAATAAAGTAAAACTTTTACGTAACAATTTTCTATTTTGTAAGATGTACCTGGCAGTGTTGGGGCTCAAATTTACACCCATTATAAAACAATATCCTGTGGTCTATTGACAATGGTTTGGATCAGTTTTGAGGCCGAGAAAGCCCTGAAAACGCCAGCACAACCCTAATCGCTTGGTAGCAACCAAAATTCGTAAACAGCATTTCAGAGCATAACTGGACATGCGCTTCACCACCAAATGATCCGGAATGTCCTAAAACCCCTAACCTGCAAGTTCCGAAGTCATCCGGTGCATATATTCACCTGCGCACCTCAGAATGCGTTTCGTCTCTGCCCGGAGCTGACCAAAAAAGGGTCCGTAAGCCTACAACTACCATTTTATAGTGGAACTGGACACGCGCTTTACCGACAAATGATCCAAAATGTCCTAAAACCCTTAACCTACGAGTTTTGAAGTCATTCAGTGTATATATTTACCTGCGCACCTTAAAATGCGTTTCGTCTCGGCCTGGAGCTGACCAAAAAGGGTCTGTAAGCCTACAGCTACCATTTCAGAGCAGAACTATACATGCACTTCACCGCCAAATGATCCGGAGCACCCAAAAACCCTTAAATAACAAGTTTGAAGTCATTACGGTGCGTATTTCCGTGCGCGCGCTCCCCGGAACAACGTTCCTATACAACAAATCGACCCGGAGGCTCCAAATTAGGAAGGAAGTACCAAAATTGGCAACATTTGGACTTCCACACCCCACCCCGTTCATTCAAGAGGTCAATCCTAGCCTAGAAGTGGCTTGGCGACAGTGAGTGCATGTCTAGAAAAGGTAGCTGTCCTTTAGAGGTTTCCCGTCGGAGCTAAAATCTTAAAATTTTGTAAGTGCTAGAATCCTGAAAATCTGGCTAAGTAGTAGGAAAGCGCCGGCAAAGGACATGCGCCTGGCCTCCCACCACATGCGCCTACACCCTATTGATGAAAGGGAGTGAATTGAATACTTTTCCGGAAAGCGCCGGGAAATGCGCCGGAAAAGGACATGCGCCCGGATCCACCACATGCGCCTGATGTATTTTCTCCACATGCTCTTGACCTGTTTTCTACTACATGCGCCAGAAAATACCCGCCGGGCCAGACCCGATCCCGATTACTCCCCTATAAATAGCGGAGTCACTTCATTTCATCAGCACGAGATCATCCCCTGCCGACCTCAAAGCGATGTAAGCACCACATGCGCCCGCTTTGTTTCCCCTCGTCGGATGCCTTGGCCGGAGTGGATTCCCTCGCCGAAATCTTTCGCCGAAGAGGGATTTCCTCGCTGGAATCCCAAGTTCAGGGAGAAATCCTGAAAATTTTCTAAGTGCTAAGCACATGCGCCGGCTTTTTCCCCTACATGCGCCGGCTTTTCCCCACATGCGCTGGCTTTTCTCGTCGAAAAATCCTGAATTTTCACTAAGTCCAGGAGGGACATGTGCCCCCTCTTTGGAGCCAGGCGCATGTGCACCACCACATGCGCCGGGATTGCTTCCCATCTCTCTCTTTTTCATGAAAACAAGCCCCACATGCGCCCGGGAGATGGGACATGCACCCAACTCCCCACCACATGCTCCTGTTAGCATGTACAGCACCACATGCGCCTGCACCAGCACCCCATGTGCCTGCATACCCCCCCTCCATGCGCTTGGACGCTGGTTGGAGGGGTGGGCCTTTGATCATGCGGCCCGCTTTCGTCCGGGATCGGATCTTGATGAAACCGCTTCTCTCGGATGCATCTCAACGAGATCTATCCATCCCCCGGATCAGATTCTCCAACGGTCAATGATAAATGACCCAAATTAGGGTTTTGGTCCAAAATGACCAACACTTAGCCAATTTGGCAGCTCCAGAAATCCCTCCGAAAGAGCAAAAAACGACCGAAACCGAGAAGAATCGGGCGGAATTGGACCGAGCCCGAGAGGGAAGATTTTCTTCTTCATGACATGATACACCATAATCATGCACCGCGACGAGGTTATCCGATCTCAGGACCCTCGAATACCCTAATCAAGTAGTCAGCAGGCCTGCTACTTAGTCATTTTCAACCCTGGGAAGTGCCCTGTTGGCCCAGAAATTGACTTTTGCTAAGCGAATCGAAACGCGATCGCACCGCAATCCTTGTGGACATAATCCACCCCTGTTTGAAGATGGTCATTGATGATATTCACTGATTTCCCTAATCAGACTGCAGACAGGTCCACAACTTAGTCACTTTCAGCCCTGGAAGTGCCCTGTTGGCCCGAAAATTGACCTATGCTAAGTGAATCGAAACGCGATCGCACCACGATCCTCGTGGACGTAATCCACCCCTATTCAAAGATGGTTATCGATAATACTCACCGATTTCCCTAATCAGACCGCAAACAAGTCCACTACTTAGTCATTTTCAGCCCTGGGAGGTGCCCTGCTGGCCCGAAAATTGACTAATGCCAAATGAAATCAACCGCGATCTCAAAGATGCCAATGCAAAGTTGAAGTACTCAGGCTATCCAACAGCCGAGTTAAGCATTTATGGGGCACCGATCCCCATTATTCATAATAAATTAGCATATGTGGGTACCCATCGGACCCTATACTTAGCCGTTTGCAGGCATCGAAAACAGCCGATCCAGCATATTGAATATTGAAACCCTCGAAAGATCTTGGCTCGATAAAGCCTATTTGATCCCAAACAGATCATTGAAAATACTCAGAAGAAAGAATGTTCTCGAAGATGAGTCGCCCGACTCCAGAAGAAACGCATTTACTTTACAAAGCTCTATTGATCCCAGATAAAGGTTTGAGGCTAAACTTAAGGGGTTATGATTACCACAAGAAACCACAAACAAAAGAGTTCAAACTAAGCTTGAAACATCCTGCTATGGATTGCCACTATATAAAAGACAGTCGATGCCCTACCCATTGACAACGGGTCCGTCGGTTAAGCTGATGAGGCAGTTGCGGATTGCTTTCCTAAGGTCACCTGTTCACAATAACAGGCGCGGGCTTTAGGTTATGCCGACTAACATTTCGATGTTCGTGTATTCCAGTGGTCACCTGTTCACAGTAACAGGCGCCGGTCCAGAGTTGCACCACTCGATTAAAAACCTCGTTCGGGAACGTTACGGAGTACTCTCCTAAGGTCACCCGTCATAAAGTATGGGCACGGGCCTTGGGTTATGCCGACCAACATTCGAGGATCATGTATTCCAGCGGTCACCTGTTCATAGTAACAGGCACGGGCCTAGAGTTGCACTACTCGAATCCTGACAGTCTCTCAACCTGGGCAATCCGAAAGAAAATGGGACATAGACATCCGACTTATCTAAGAAAGGTGGTTCAGTCTATAACAAGAAAACAAATAGGTCTATACGACCATGAACTCAAGACCATAATCCCTAACGATTTAATTTACTTGCTCGATCTATCCAGGCTTTCTTTCTAATATTCCATCTATTGTATAACTACATTCATAGTGGAATCTTGTCGCTTTGTGCTGTGGTTTTCTCCCGCAAGGGTTTCCACGTAAAATATTTGTGTTGTCTGTGATTTGTTTCATTTATATTCATGCTCTCTTAATGCTGCTTTATTTAACTTATCTATGATGCATGCATTCATTTACTTTTGCCTTTTAATCAAGGGTGATCATCCATTGATGTAATTAAAGGCTCGTGACCAGTATCACAGCCCAGAATGTAAAAGATCTCAGAATCTCTGGAATAAAATTCGCCTTGCGATATCTCTCTTGCATACACTTTGTGATTGCTTATGATTGTCTATGAATGTCTCTATACTTAGAATTCCCCTAGAATAATGAAACACAGGAAAAAGACTGCTGACGAGCACAATTTTTCTAGTTCTAATAGCGAATTGTCGGGATGATTTTTTTATCATCTAGGAGTCGTCCGCTTTAGAGGTAAAGGATGATGGGGTCCATCCAACATGAAGATAAAAGCAATGTGACGACCTGCTCTGGAGCAACTTGATCAATACTCGGGGCAGATAGATGCTCGATAAGAATAGATCGCGTCAGATCGGACTCAGGTGTAGAAGATAATTTTGCCAAAGAATCTACGAGCTTGTTCTCCTCTCAAGGAATATGACTTATTTCATATTTGTTCAATTTGAACGAGCAAGATGAGTACCTAAGATTTGTACGAAGCTATCCGCTCCTCCTTTGCCTCGAATTCGTTGAACACTTGATATACGACGAGCTGGGAGTCGTTGTGAGTGAGCAGGTTCCTTATTGCGAGTATATTTGCTAATTCGAGGCCGACAATTAAGGCTTCATATTCCGTTTTGTTATTTGAGGCACGAAAGCTTTAACGCTAGGACGATGGAATCCTCATGAGGAAAATGGATTCCTTTAGCATCTTCGTGAGAGAAAGAGATTGGATAATGACTCAAAACTTGACGTGCTAGATGATTTCTCTGCCCAGTAAATATGCTAAGGCTTCTGGCATGCCTTTCGAATATATGTTTTTCTTGAGGCTTGGGAATCTCCTCCACAAGCCGGACCACTTGCAATGGTCTGAATTTCGCCCGCAGGTTCGGCATCTTCCTGTGAAGGACGATGCTGCGGTAACTTCTTCCTCCGCGCTTAATGTTCATGATGCACTGGGGAATCGGATCATTTAGGTGAACGATCTTGCCGTGTGACGGTCTCAGAGGTGTCCCTTTCGAATGAGGGCTTCAATCTAGTCTTTAAGAGATATACAATCTTGGGTATTGTGCCCATGATCTTCATGGAAGTAATAAAACTTTATTTTGTTTCTTTTTTCAGAATCTGATTTGATCATCGGAGGCCATTTAATATACAACTTATGTTTGAACTCCATCAGTACCTTTTTCTGGTGACTGATTGAGAGGCGTAAAATTGCAATATTTTTCGAGATAAGACTTCACTAGAGAGTGGTCTCGTCAATTACGCCGATACTTTCTATCTGTTGGAGAAATTTCTTCAGACTTTCACTTCTTTCCCTAAATATCATGACAAGCCAAGGCTACTTCTTCAACGTTAATATATTTTTGAGCTTTGGCTTAGAACTTGGTGATTGTTTTAGGAGGATTTTTATCAAAGGAAAATCAAAATCTTTCACTTGTAATGCCTGCTATAAGGGTGGTAAGACCCTTATCTTCAGTATAACCTTCGGTTTGAACTGCTTCTGCCGTAAATCAGACTGTGGATTCTTTAATTGTCTCTTCATGTTGCTGCTTCAAATCTAATAGATGAGATGCAAGTTTTTTGGTACGGATGCTTCCCAAGAACTAAGAAAGGAAAAGATCCGATAATTGAGAGAAAGACTCTATGGACCGAGGTTTCAGACCATGAAATCAAGTACGCGCTGCATCCTTTAGAGTTAAAGAAAAGGCCCTGCACATAATTTCTAAGCTATATCCTTTTAGCTCCATAAGAGATCTGTATGTCTCCAGATGCTCGAGGGGATCACCGATACCGGTATATGGAATAACACTGGTCGTTCGATATTTTTTAGGTAAAGGAGTCTCCATCACTTCGTGAGTAAAAGGAGGTTCAGATCGTTGAATTGTCGCCAGAGTGGATGTCGGGAGGTTACACTGATATCACTGTTCAATATCAGCGAAACGGTCTTCAATTTTGCTGAGATCTCCTTCCCAAGGCAGAGTATAACTGGATGTCTCGACAACAAGTTGTTCTTCAGGTTGATGTTGTTGGGAAGCACTAGAGCGGATAGATTGTGGGCGTTGATTAGGAACTTGATTGCCGCGAGGAATATGATTGGAAGGAGGGTTGGCCTGTGTGGACCCTCGCCGATTTCTCCCGCGCTCCCACACGACGTCGTTCTCCCTTTCCCTTCAGAAGAAGAAGAAGAAGAAGAAGTGCGTGAGTGCGAAATCGCCGCTTGTACCACTGGCTTGCCTCGTTCTCGAGGGCTTCGTTTGGTTGTCGTGTTAAGCTGGATGTGTTTAAGTGAATTTATATAAGACCAGAGTCGCCACTAGCCAATTACTTCGAATCTACAGTCGGCTAGACCCCGTAGAAACGTTAGAGAAGGGAATCCGAAGATTCCTTTCTCTAAAATGACTCCTGTTGATCTGCGGTCAGAGATTCAAGGTAAGGGATCACGGTTACAGGGTGGGAAGAGGTTAAGCACCCCACACACTGCCCGTACCGAAGTACGGTCTCTACTTCACAGAATCGATCGAATACTTGAAAGTCTAATTTAATCCTCGTATATTCTCATGAATGACATGATGCATGAATGCGGGTCTGAACAGTAAGAGTTTCTGATGGGCAGGTTCCAACAACGGGCAAGCCCAGAGCGTACGCTCGAACTGACAGGTGCTTAATATAAGACGTATGCAGTGTGCTTGAATGATCAAGGTGTTTTATGGTGAAGCATGAATGCAGGTCTGAACAGTAAGAGTTTCTGATGGGCAGGTTCCAACAACGGGCAAGCCCAGAGCATACGCTCGAACTGACAGGTGCTTAATATAAAGACATATGCAAGTGTGCTTGAGTGATCAAGGTGTTTTATGGTGAAGCATGAATGCAGGTCTGAACAGTAAGAGTTTCTGATGGGCAGGTTCCAACAACGGGCAAGCCCAGAGCATACGCTCGAACTGACAGGTGCTTAATATAAAGACATATGCAAGTGTGCTTGAGTAATCAAGGTGCTTGTAGTGAAGCAGGGGGGTTGGAAGGAAAGTAAATGTTGCACTTATGCTAGATGCAAATGAGATGATGTTGGAAAAAGAGTAGCTGGATGGACGGAGGTGTCGCAAGGGTTGGCTTCGAGTGGCTGGATCAAGACTTGGGTGGCTTGGGAGGCTTGGACCAGTGGTCAGGCTGGGCTGGACCAGGGCTAGGCTCTCCTCACTCGGGCTCTCCTTGGTGGACAAATGGGCTAAGGGTGGAGAAGGATGACTCAGACGGACGGGCTCTCTCTGGCTGAGTGGTCTCCGAATTCTATCTTGAAATGAGAAGGGGAGGGGGGTATTTATAGCAGCGAGAAGGGCATTCTCGTGATTTTTTCCGGGCGGCCTGCCATGGGCCGCCCGTACGGCCGCTCCTCGGTTTCCAGCGAGTACGGCCGTTCCCTCGGGGCTGCTGTTGGACTCGCTGGTCGACTCAGTGAGTCGACTCAGCGGGTCGGCTCGGTGATTTGACTCGACGGGTTGACTCGGTGTTTTGACTCGACGGGTTGACTCGACGGGTTGACTCAGCGGGTTAACTCAGCGAGTTGACTCAGTGAGTTTGACTTTTTTGGGATTTTTTTGACTGGCCTTTTTTATGGGGGGTTTTTCAGGGTGGTTTTTAGGACTGGGTTGACTGGGTTCAGGCTTGAACTGGGCTATGGAATGGGGCTTACAAGGGTGAGTTTGGCTGAGTTTGGACTTGGGATTTGGGGGTATGGTCCTCCATTCATCCAGCTATCTCTACCAACAGTGTAGCCGAAGGTGGGGTGTCTACAGCCTGAACTTGTGGTTCATTTAGAGAATGTCTAGAAGCTGCAGGCACAGGTTGTAATAGCGGTCCTTCTGAAGGGTGCTACGATTCGAGAAAATGTTGGTCAAATTGATTAGATAAGGTTTGAAATCCAGCCTGGAGAGTAAGGAGTGTATCCCCGACGAAACGCATAATACTATTGAAGCCACCAAATATATCTTGGAACGGATTTTGTATAGGACGGTTGGGCTCTGCAAGAGGAATCCCTGTTGAAGCAGCCTAAGGAAGGTTGGGAGTTGGCTTAGGGATGTCTAGTGGTGGTAACGTTTGCTTTCATGTGGAACGATGAGTTGTTTTCTTAGGGAAAAGATGTGGAATTTCCATCCACTTCCAGCTTCTACTGCTGGTAAGGCACCCGATCCATTTTACGTCAGCGAGCAAGACGAGTCTCACACAGTTAAGTGCCGTAGTTTTACATCTTCGGATGAGGGGATTTTGAGGGTTTTCAGTCAACACACCCACAAAGTTGCCTGTTCCTCATGTGCAATGCACATAGACCACGTATCGTCCGACGGACTCCTTCGGCCACAAGATGAGCCACATCCTCACATTTCCCTTAGTCAATCCAGTTTGGGGTCTTACGTTGCTCACAATTCCGTGAGGGTGAGCTCCACCTCCCAACAGCCTTAATCCCCTTCATGAGTTCTAGGAACAGGGAACATTCGTCAGATTCTACAGCGACTTCCAAATCAAGGTTGTCTATCACGATGCGTTCAACACGAACAGGATTGCGGAGTTCTGCCCGCCTCAGCCTTTACCTGTTTAAAAGATTCCAGACACCCGTACGATCAAGTGTCAGCCATGTCTGGAACAGGTTAGGAAAGGAAGCCCCTGAGAAGTTAATCCCAGTGTAGTTTTAGGTCTTCGGACCACTGGGGATAAATTGGTGCGTTTGAAACTAGTGGTGAAATTTTTTTTTTTTTTTTGTTTTATATTGTATCTATATTTTTTTTGTTTTGAAAAGGTTCCAGATTTCAACTCGGGTGATCAAGATTGATACTGGTTTTTATGGAAAGCTTTAAAATATTTTTGGTATTTTTAAAATGATCCGGGTTTATCGAACCATGGTCCCAACGGTCGAGGCCGATGCCGGTTTTTAGTTGAAAGCGAGAAAGGTCCCCCGAGAAATTAATCCCAGTGTAGTTTAAGGTCTTCGGACCATGAAACTGTACAAAAGAGGGGCAAACATGTTTTTTGTTTTTAGAAAAATGTCCGGTGTCAGCGGATGGACAATCCAGACTGATGCTGGTTTTTATTGAAAATCTCTCGGGATGTCGATCCCGACGTAGTTTAAGGTCTTCGGACCAAAAAACTGTGAAAGCGGGGCTGGTAATATATTTTTATGATTTTTGAAAATGTCCGGAGTCATTGATCTTGTTGTGAGCAAACAAGACCGACGCCGGCTTTTATTGAAAATCTCTCGGGATGCTGATCCCGACGTAGTTTAAGGTCTTCGGACCCAGACTTAGTAAAAAAAGGGGGGGGCAAACACATTTTTTTTTGTTTTTCGAAATGATCCAGATCATCAGATCTTGACCTGAAAGGCTGGGATCGATGTTGGTTTTTATTAAAAATCTCTCGGGACGTTGATCCCGACGTAGTTTAAGGTCTTCGGACCCGAAACTGTATATGTGATGTATATATTTTTTTGGTTTTCTGAAAATGTCCGGAGCCACCAGATCTTGAAGAAGACTGATGCCGGTTTTTATTGAAAATCTCTCGGGCTCTTGATCCCGACGTAGTTTAAGGTCTTCGGACCAGAAACTGTAAAGTGATGTATATATTTTTTTGGTTTTCTGAAAATGTCCGGAGCCACCAGATCTTGAAGAAGACTGATGCCAGTTTTTATTGAAAATCTCTCGGGCTCTTGATCCCGACGTAGTTTAAGGTCTTCGGACCAGAAACTGTAAAGTGATGTATATATTTTTTTGGTTTTCTGAAAATGTCCGGAGCCACCAGATCTTGAAGAAGACTGATGCCGGTTTTTATTGAAAATCTCTCGGGCTCTTGATCCCGACGTAGTTTAAGGTCTTCGGACCACAAACTGTAAAGTGATGTATATATTTTTTTGGTTTTCTGAAAATGTCCGGAGCCACCAGATCTTGAAGAAGACTGATGCCGGTTTTTATTGAAAATCTCTCGGGCTCTTGATCCCGACGTAGTTTAAGGTCTTCGGACCACGTTGATGGGGTTGGGCATACTTACCTTGCTTTTTTTGGCTTCTGACGGGGCTGACTGTGATTTGAGTGGTCTGAATTACTTGATTTGGCCCTGCGGGCCATTTGATGATCGGATCTTGGATTCTGGCCTTCTCTCTTGATGATCATGCCTTTGATCTTGCTGCTCCATGACTTGTGTAAGCTTTCCAATGGTTTGGATCCTGATGATCTAGCCCTTGAATGATTCAGATTGATGGATTTGGCCCTGCGGGCCCACTTGAGACCTTAGCTTTACTTTGGGGCACCTCTTTTGATGATTTGTGAGGCTAGGAATGCTTCTTATGGTGTGGATGATGGCTTGAACGTCTCTGATTGCTTGATTTGGCTTTGTGGGCCCACTTGATGATTAGATCTTGGATTCTGGCCCTTCTTGTGATGATCAAACCTCTGATCTTGTTGTTTGACGGCTCATGTAGGTTCTTCAATGGTTTAGATCGTGATGATCTAGTCTTTGAATGGCTTGGATTGTTTGTGGCCCCCACTTGATCACCTTTCCTTCTCTTTGGTTTGATCAGCCCTATTCCGGTCACATTGCTTCATGATTGGACCAGTGGGGCACCTTTTGTATGATCTTGATCATCTTCAGTCGAAATCTGGAGTGGACCGGAGCCTTGGGCGGCCCACGGAGCGCCATCTGCTGACGTGGACTGTCAGCCTCACCTACCAAAAGCCCCGGAGCCAATCCCGCGGAGAGAGGGGATCTGCGTCCGTACGGGCGGCCCAGGGCAGGCCGCCCAGAGCTCGTCTCTTGAGCGGCCTGGGCTGGCTCGTGCTCGGACATTCTCTGGTCCCTGTTGCTGCTGTCCCCACCTGCTGTGTACGTTCAGGTTCGATTCCAACAATGAATCTTCTATTTGTCTCCTCTTTCATCATCATCTTGTCCTCATCTTGCCTTGTGCTTTCTTGGGCAATGGATGGTGGAGATTTGGGGGCTGTGGGGGCTGTCCAAGGTGGGTCCCACACTTCAGATTTTCAATTGAGCTTTGATAATGGGGAGATGTCTTTAATGGATGGGGGAGATGGGGCATTGAATGGAAGCATTGATGAGGGGCTAGGGATGGTGGTTGGTGGAGCTTTGAATGGCTCCATTAATGGTAGGATGGCTGAAATTCCTGATTTGAATGGGGGCATTGATTATGGGAGAAATGGATGGTATGGATGAGATGATGAGGTGGGACATGGGTGAGGCTATGCATCCCTTGAGTGTGGGTCCCATGGATGATGTGATGGACGGTGATGATGGGACTATGAGGGACATAGATGGGCTGATCTCATGTCTGGATGGTATGGATGGCTCAGATGGTACCTTTGACGGTTTGGATGCTCTGGATGAGGGCCAGGATGTGCGGTATACTTCTTTGGGTGGACTTGATGTGATCATTGATGATGTCCCCTTGATGATGGACGGTGTAGATGCCTCGATGATCCCCTTGATCGGCCAGGATGATGACTGGATTCATGATTTTCTGTTGGAGGGGGCCGCAGGTCCAGATCTGACCGTTGATTCTTCAATCGGGGCTGCCGGGACCCTTTTTGATGGTTCAGATGTATTCTTCGACGGTCAGATTAGCCAGGATGCCACGATGTGCGGTGTGATCTTCACTGATAGTCCTTTTGATGGAGAGCATTGTCCTTCCCTTGGTCGTCGGTCCTTTGCGCACTCTGTTCACGAGGTGGGCGAGTCTTCTCATGCGGCTGAGGTTGTGACAGTTTCCGACAGTGATGCGGCTATATCAGACATAGCCGTTACTGGGGACAGGTCAGGGGCTGTCGAGTCTGCAGAGGTTCCAGCTTTTCCTTCTCCTTCGCCTATTGACCTTCCGATCTTCGATGAGTTGTCCTCGATTTCTGGGCCTTTTTTGCTGGAGGGGATACCGGTGAGGACTTGTCAGCTGCTTCCTCGTTCTTCCTGCTCGCCACGACTGCTCGCTTGGCTTGACAGCTTGTCAGTTTATGAGATTCGAGATTTGGAGTCCTATGGCTTCGGCAGTCTGATCCATATGGCCAGAGTTGATATTGACTGGAGGATGCTCGGAGCTGCCTTGATTGACTGGGTCCCTTCGTTGAACTTGTTTGCGTTCAACGATATGGAGATGGGGCCTTCTTTGGAGGAGCTTGCACGCTTGACAGGCTTACCCTGGGATTATGCTCAGTACTTCTCGCCGAAGACATCGCCGAAGACTGCTACACCTCAGAACTGGTTTGGGATCCCCTATCTTGTTCGGCCTGCAGCTAGTGGCCAGGATGCTGTAGTGTTCCCTTTGGACCTGCTGTATGATCTTTTTTCGGGTCCTCAGAGTACGGCTGGTTCTACCTTTGCTCGGAACGCACTGATGTTTTGCTTGATTGCTGAGGTGCTGTTCTCGGGATGGCGCAGGTCCCAGACTCCTTTGCTTTTCGAGGTGATGAACCGAGCTGTCCGTCGGCAGGGGATCATTTCTCTCATTTTGGCCGAGCTATTTGATGGGCTGACTGACTGCGCCCTTGGTCGTACTCGTGTTCTTCGCGGCTGCTGTGCCTTCCTGCAGGTATTCTTTCTACACCTTTTTTTTTTCTTGCTTTGTTGGGGGACTGCTTTGCTTTAGCTGAACTTCTTTCATTTTCTGTGATCAGGTCTGGCTATGGGAGCGTCTTTCTCTGACTGTTTCTGTACCTCTTCCTGGCATCCCGGGCTCTGACATCATGCGTTATATCATGGAGTTCCTTCCTCATACAGCTAGGATGAGCGAGCCCTTGTATCGCAGGATGTTCGCTGAACTTCGTGACTGGAACGTTCGTTGGGAGTCATCTTGGCTTTCGCTTCCTCCAGTGCTTTGCGATGCACACCGCCATCCTCTGATGTTGGTAGGCTTTCGATCCTACTTTTCTTACCATCCCGTCCGATTTCTGCGGCAGTTTGGGTATGAGCAGGATGTTCCTCTTTTCGCTTTCGCGGGTATCGGGCGTCGAGTACTCCCCTCTAGATCTTCTGACTTCAGGACCCGGATTGATTGTTCCTGGGCGAGTTATTTGACAGCTGATTTGTTGGGATTTGAGCTATGGTCTTTTCCGATGGCGACCGCCCCATATCAGTATTGGGTTGCTGAGCAGTCTTTGTATCGACGTATCCCTTGTTGGCACCAGACTGCTGATGAGGATGAGCAGGATATTCTTGGAGATGCAGGCTCTTCATCTGGTTCATATGAACCTTTTGAGGAGCGCCCTTTTGTCGATCCTGGCTTCCTTTTGGCCACTCATGGCCATCTGCTGTTTGAGATCTCTGCACTTCGGTATCATTGCGAGATGATGTCGAGGAGATTGGCTGCCGATCGGAGGTTGTCTGATGAGGAGACAGCGATCCGTACCCTTGAGCGCAATGAGGTGCATTACCTGCGTATGGAGGTGAGCAGGTTGAGAGCGAGACTATCTTTTTATGAGTCAGAGGACTCACCTGATGTGGCCGAGGAGGAGGGTAGAGATTGATTGTGTTGGCCACCTGCACATTCTTTTTTTGCATATATGATTGATGATGATGCATTTTTTGTATTTTTTGAAAAAGATGATATGTTATATGTAAAAGAAATATGATGCATCTAATTAAAAGAGAAAACTGTTTGAAAATCTACTGTGCCATGAGTTGTCTTGAGAGTGTTTCTGGACTTTGTGTAGGGATATAGGAATCAGAACTGGGGCTCGGTCAATGATTTGACCGATGTCTCGAGATTTGACTTGCTTGATCCTTTGGTTTCCTAGAGATGTAGGCAATGGAAACTCTTGCTTCCTGAGATTGTCAGAGTTTGTAGAGTTCTTCGCTCCTGACTGTACTTCCTCTTGTTCTTGCACTTTCACTGCTTGAACCGATCTGGACTGTCTGATTTCTTGGTACCTGCACTTTTATTTTTTCTTTATTTTTTTTTTTTTTTTTCATTTTGAGCCATTTTTGCCTGCAGTGCTCTTTCGAGTTTTCACCACAGCCGGCTTTTTCCCGTCATTTTTGCCCGTGGCGCCCTTTCGGGTTTTCACCACGTCCCGGGTATTTGGTCTTGCCTGCCCCTTGGCAGCTGTGCTGTTTTTACCCTTGGCGCCCTTTCAGGTTTTCACCAAGTCCGCTGTATGCCCACTGTTTTTACTCGGAGCGCCCTTTCGGGTTTTTACTCCGCCCTCTTTGTTTAGGCACACATTTTCTTTTTTCTTTTTTTTTCTTTTTTCTTTTTTTTTTCTTTTTCTGAATCCTTGGATAACTGCGGCGGCTAGAGGTCGGGAATCCGTCGTTGCCGGCCGATGGCAGTCTTTCAGCCCTTATCCTGAGTTACGATGATAGAGCTGTCGGTCTTTGCTAAAGACCCCCTCTGAGATGGATGGATGGATGACTGTGTTTCTTCTTGGGTTGATTTTTTTTCTTGGGTGCCTTGCTTTGGCTTCCCTTTTTCTTTCTCTTTTCTTCTTTTCTTTTCTTTTTCTTTTGCATTCTTTTTCTCTCTCTTTTTTTTTTCTTTTTTGGAGTCCCCTTATTTGAAACACTTGTTGGTGGACGGGAATGATTTCTCAGAGGTCTTAGCTTCGACCTCTTGACTTCAGCTCTATTAAAGTAACTCTTGATAAGGTCAGAATAACTTACCCGTGAAAGATCTTCACGTTGTCGGCGTTGGTTGGCTCAGGAAGATCCATCCCTCTCATGCTGGTGAGTCTGAGGGCGCCTCCAGGAAGTACTTCTCTGATGATCAGTGGCCCGTCCCACGAGGGTTTGAACTTTCCTCTGGGATCTGGAAGGTGCGACGGTAGAATCTTCTTCATGACCATGTCGCCTACCTTGAAGCTCCTTTTCCGGACTCTCTTGTTGTAAGCCCGAGCGATCCTTTTCTGATAGCACTGTGAATGACTTAGTGCACGCATGCGTTTTTCATCTGCTAGCTGCAACTGATCGAATCTGGCCCGTTGCCATTCTCCTTCTTCAATTCCGCTTTCTAATAACACCCGAAGTGATGGTATTTCCACCTCGACTGGTAGGACTGCTTCCATTCCGTAAGTAAGCTCGAAAGGAGTAACGCCCGTAGCAGACCGTACAGACGTTCGATAGGCCCAAAGTGCATATGGGAGCATATCTGACCAATCTCGATATGTCACGACCATCTTCTCGAATATCCTGACGATTGTCTTGTTTGCGGCTTCTACCCCACCATTCATCTGGGGACGGTAGGGGCTTGATCGATGACGTTGGATCTTGAACTTGCTGAGGAAGTCATCCATCTTCTTGTTGACGAACGGGGTCCCATTATCTGTGATGATGGCATTAGGGATTCCATATCGGCATATGATGTTGTTCTTCATGAATTTGATCACTTGAGATGCTGCAATCGTGGTGTAGGAGGCTGCCTCTACCCACTTGGTGAAGTAGTCGACTGCCACAAGTATGTACTCGTGACCATTTGATGCTTTGGGATTGATCTTGCCGATGATGTCGAGTCCCCACATGGAGAAGGGCCAGGGGGTGGTCAGGTTGTATAACTCTGATGATGGGGCATGGATTTGATTCGCATGCTCTTGACACTTGAAGCATTTTCTGACGTGCTTGCAACAGTCTGTCTCCATGGTGAGCCAGTAGTAGCCGAGTCGTAGAATCTTCTTTGCCATCATGTGCCCATTCATGTGTGGGCCACAGATTCCTTCGTGTATTTCTTTCATGATCTTTGCAGCTTCTGTTTCATCGACGCATCGGAGGAGGATGTGATTATAGGATCGCTTGTAGAGAACTTCGCCACTGATGGTGAACTGGCCGGCCAAACGTTGGATGGTTCGGCGATCTATTGCTGTTGCTGATTCTGGATACTCCTGGGTTTCGAGATATTGCTTGATGTCGGCATACCAGGGTTTGTCAGGGACAGCTTCGGCTTCTTCTATTTGCAGGCAAAAAGCAGGCTCTTCTTGAATTTCGACTGTGAGCTCCCATTCTGAAGCTCCTTTTGGGATCTCGAGCATTGATGCGAGCGTGGCGAGAGCATCTGCAAACTGGTTCTTGGCTCTGGGCATGTATGAGAAGGTGATTTCCTTGAATTCTTCGATCAGATTGTCAAGATACACATGATATGGTATCAACTTCTCGTCTTTGGTTTTCCATTCGCCATTGGTCTGATTGATGATAAGCTGTGAGTCTCCAAATACTCGTAGCTTCTTGACGCCCAAGATTATGGCTTCCCTTAAGCCAGCGATGCATGCTTCGTACTCTGCCATGTTGTTGGTGCACTCGAATGCTATGCGCCTTGAGATAGGAATAGGGACGTCGTCTGGAGAGTAGAGGATTGCTCCAATACCACTCCCTTTAGAATTTGCTGCACCGTCGAAGAATAACGTCCACTCATCTTTTTTCTTCTTTTCTTCCTCTTCAATGAGCAAGAGATCTTCATCAGGGAAGAATGTCTTGAGCGGCTGATAGTCCAGGAGTGAGTGAGCCGCAAGATGATCAGCGAGGGCCTGCCCCTTGATTGCCTTTTGAGTGACATAGGTGATGTCGAACTCAGACAAGAGTAGCTGCCATTTAGCTATCCTTCCAGTGAGTGCCGGTTTCTCGAACAGGTATTTGAGCGGATCCATGTGAGCGAGAAGGAGAATAGGGAATGCAATCATGTATTGACGGAGTCGCTGAGTTGCCCAGACTAGGGCGAGGCAAGTCTTCTCGATCGGGGAGTACCTGGTCTCGTAGTCGGTGAACTTTCGACTCAAATAGTATATTGCTTGTTCTTTCTTCCCGGTTTCGTCGTGTTGGCCGAGGACACAGCCAATGGCTTCTGCTGCTACCGAGATGTATAACAATAGTGGTCGTCCGGGAGTGGGAGGCACTAGGACTGGAGGATTCATGAGATATTTCTTGATGCGGTTGAAGGCGACTTGGCAATCGTCATTCCATTCTTTTGGGACGTTCTTCCGAAGGAGCTTGAATATGGGCTCACAGATAGGTGTGAGCTGTGCGATGAAGCGACTGATGTATTGAATTCTGCCGAGGAAGCCACGAATTTCTTTTTCTGTTCTAGGAGGGGGCATCTCGATGATTGCTCTGGTTTTGGTCTCGTCGACCCTGATGCCATCCTCGCTCACCATAAAGCCGAGGAGCTTACCTCCCATTGCACCGAAGACACATTTCTGAGGGTTGAGGCGGAGCTTGTACTTTTCTAATCTGTTGAATAACTTCTTCAGATCTTCAAAGTGTCCTTCAATTGTGCGAGATTTGACGATCATGTCGTCCACATATACTTCGAGCTCTTTGTTCATCATGTCGTGGAATAGTGCTGTCATTGCTCGCTGATATGTTGCTCCTGCGTTCTTCAGACCGAACGGCATCACCCTGTAACAGAAGGTTCCCCAGGGAGTGATAAATGCTGTCTTCTCACGATCTTCGACGGCCATCTTGATCTGATTGTAACCTGAGAACCCGTCCATGAATGAGAAGATCTTGTATCCTGCAGTGTTGTCGACTAGAGTGTCGATATGTGGCAAAGGGAAGTCATCTTTTGGACTGGCTTTGTTGAGATCTCGGAAGTCGATGCACATTCGAACCTTGCCGTCCTTCTTCGGTACTGGTACGATGTTGGCGAGCCATTCAGGGTAGTTGGAGACTACCAAGAATCCCGCGTTGTATTGCTTGATGACTTCATCTCGGACTTTCAGAGCCCATTCTGGCTTCATTCTTCGAAGTTTTTGCTTCACTGGCTTCATATCTGCCTTGGTTGGTAGATGGTGTACAACGAGCTCTTCATCGAGCCCCGGCATGTCTTCATATGAGAACGCGAAGTTGGACAATCTTGGAGCTAGGAACTCTATCATTTTCTGTTTCATCTCAGGTGGCAATGATTTTCCAATGCGTACTTCCCTAGGGATCTCAGGCGTCCCCAAGTTTACTATCTCGAAATCATCGGCTAAAACATTGGCTTTAGATTCGAACTTTTTGAGGAGATCCTCAAGTTCGGGAGCGGGATCATCATCTTCCTCGTCCCGAGCTTCGTCCAGACCCATGAGCTCAAAGTCTAATTCGATGTCGAAATCATATGATTCGACTTCAAACTCATGCGACTCTTTAGACGAACTTGGCACACTATTGAATGCAGGGAAAGAAATATTTTTTGGTTTTTGAGATTTTTCTGAAATTGAAATGCTAGATGTTTTTGGTTTTTGAAAGTTTTTTATTTTTTTGGATTTTTGAAATTCACGGGACTTTGAACAAGCGGGCATTGCAGACCATGATTGATCCCAACTTGTTCCAAAGTTCCGGTCGCTGCCTAAACAGGCGTTTTTTTTTAGAAGCCAGAGCCCTCAGATGGCTCTTTGGCTGATTCAAAAGTGAGGGGAACAGATGACCATTCAGGACCCCACACTTCCTCCCCTGAAGAGGTGGGGGTTGATGCTTTGGGCGAAGAATCATGGTCTGGCCCGACGACCATGATTTCTCGCTGGTCGGATTCGAGATCTGAGTCGCACTCAGTCCCTCCCGGGTCACTTACCTCGCATTGCAGTTCGTCTGGTTCCGCAGTGAGACACAAGTTTGGAATCTGGACATCAGACCAATCTAGGGCTGGCCACTTCCCTTTCTTGGTCCAATGGATGGGCTGCTTCTGCCCCTGGCTGATGATTGATGATGTTGACTTTGCAGAGATGGGCAAGTCGTGCCCCTTGCTAATTGGTGATGAGATGGGCGAGTCGTGCCCCTTGCTGATTGAAGTGGGCAGGTTGTGCCCCTGGCTGATTGAAGTGGGCAGGTTGTGCCCCTGGCTGATTGAAGTGGGCAGGTTGTGCCCCTGGTTGAGAGAAGTGGGCAAGTTGTGCCCCTGGTTGGGAGCAGGTGTCAGAGTAACCTGGTCCTGAAGCTGCTGTATTTGACTTTCATCATTTCCTTCTTCATCTGGAGGCTTAGATGGTTCGAGAATCTGATCCCATCGAATGGGGGGCCACGTGGCCCAAACTAGGCTCATCGGGAGGCCTTTGTGTAGTGCAGTCGGTTGATTCCCTCCTGGATCTTTGCAAGGTTCTCCTGGCTTGACGAATTGGATGGGTGAGCACCGAAATTTCTTCCTTCTCTTGTCCATGAAGGTTGCCCTGTATCCAAGTCCCCATTTGCGTTGGTTATATACCAGCGGTACCTTTCTGGACTTGAAGTGATTCTTCATTCGATATTTGAGGCTCAGACGCTCTGCCGGTGAGAAGACACGGTCCACCCTTGTTGGTTCTGGATTGGCGATAGAGTTCACAGTCTCAAATTCGAAACTGTGAAATGGGATGTCTTCTTCAGAGTGTTGGATATCGATGACCGGGATGTCTGGTTCAGTGGCAGCAGCATTGGAAGGAATGATGAGTTCCTTCTCTGCATGGATAGAGATCACTTGATTTCCACAGATGTACTTCACTCGCTGATGCAGGGTTGATGGCACAGCTCCAACCTTATGCAGCCACGGCCGTCCGAGCAACATGTTGAAAGAGGCTGATATATCCAGGATTTGGAATGTGATGGTGGAGACTTCCGGGCCTATCTGTACCTCTATGTCGACTTCCCCTTCCACTGATCGGCGGGTGTTGTCGAATGCTCTGACACATATGGTGCTGGGTCGAAATGAAGAAGGACTGATTCCCAAACGTTCTGCAGTCTTGAGTGGGCAGACATTTAAGCTTGAGCCATTATCGATAAGGACCAGCGGAACACAGAGGTCTTTGTATCGTAAGGCTATGTTGAGGGATCGCCCATGATCGCGTCCTTCTGGTGGCAACTCATTATCGGTGAAGGTGATGGCGCGCGGAGCCAGTAGCTGTCCAATCATCAATGCAATCATCTCTGGTGCCGTATCGGAGGAGACATGAGCATCATTCAAGGTCTTGGCAAACATCTCTCGGTGTATGCGAGATGTGCAGAGTAGCTCCCATACTGAGATTTGAGCAGGGATTGACTTGAGCTGAGTTGCTACATCGTATGCGGCTTCATTTTTGTTGCCGAGGCCTGAGAGAGCGCCTTTGGGATCTCCTCTATTTTGATTATCTTTTCGGATGCAACGCCCGTTGGGATTCATGTTCCCCACTTCCGCACATTCTGGATAGTGCCATGGAACCTCTTTGTAGTTTTCCTCACCCTTGCCTTCTAGGACCACTGGTTCTTGTGTTGATGCTGGGGTGGATACCAGATCTTCCTCGTATGGAGCTTTTGCCTTGAGGACTACATTGTTGCCTGTGCTGAAAGGGTAATATCGAGGCTTGTCTTCATAGACCACATAAGGTCGTGGTCCTGGCTTGACTGTTCCTGGGGCAGGAGGCTCCCATGGAATGAATACTGGTCCTCTTGGTATGGCAGGAGGTTTCTCTGTTCGTCCGAGCTGCCGTAGCGTGATTGATATGCCTCCGGGACTTGCCCCTTGCAATATGACAGGCTTGACTGGAAGAGCTCCTTCCAAGACAATGGGCTCTTGCTGCTGATGAGTGTAATCCTTCCATTGCGGATTGGATTGTTCTGGAGTTGCCCCTTGCAAGATGACAGGTTCGTATGTGGGCTCGATGTATGACTGAGCTCCTTCCAGGACGACTGGTTCCCATCTTGAATGGTTGTAAGGTGCCCCTTGAACAACTGGTATATCATATGGAGGTGCTCCTTCGAGTATCACTGGCTCGGAGGCTGAAGGAAGAAAGGGACTTGCCCCTTGTAAGACTGGAGGAAGATTTGTCGGCTCATAAGTGTAGGCATGAATGGACTGAATAGGGGAGAAGAAGCGATCGATATGGTCCCCTTCTTCTATACTATTGACGGCAGGGCCACGGGACGAACTGGGGTCCGTTGGATGCTGAGGCAGAGGATTCTGAAGGATGTTGGTGGAAGCTGCTGGAGAAGTTCCAGGAACCGAGATGACGATCTTTCGGTCGTCGATCAGATCCTGTATGGCATTCTTCAAAGTATAGCATCGGTCAGTGGCGTGGCCACGCCCTTGATGGTAGGCACAGTACTCATTTTCTCGGTAATTTGGAGGCAGAGGATGAGGCGGAGGCCTAGGTGTCATCAGAGTGAGTAACTGCTTTTGTACCAGCGTAGTCATGATTTGACTAAGTGGTTGACTGAGTGGAGTGAACTTCCTGAACTCCCTATAATTCTGCCTGTTCTGGTATGAGTATTGGCCATTTCCCCTGAACTGCTGCTGTTGTCGGGGTGGCTGTGGCTGAGGATTCGGTTGTGGCTGATATCGCTGAGGCTGATGCTGAACTTGATTCTGCTGATACTGTTGACGTCCTTGTGGGGGAGCACGTTGATTTCCTTGAGCAGTGGTGTTGATGTTGTTTACCTCTGTTGGGCGGGGAGGAGAACCATTGCGGTTTCCATTCCCGTGCCCGATAGGTCTTCCTTCCACTCTGTTCCTCTTGACTGGAGTGGCTTGATGAGGCCATGGGGAGATCGTCCCGGCCCGGATTCCTGCTTCAACTTGCTCTCCAGCACGGATCAATTGTGAGAAATTCGCATATGGATGCGAGATGAGATACCCGGATATGCCTGGGTATGTTGAATGAACAATCATGGAGATTTGTTCTTCATCGTCGATGGGTGTCCGCATTCTGGCTGCCATAGCTCGCCAACGTCCCACGTAAGCTGATAGTGTTTCATCACTCCTTTGCCTGAGTGCCGCGAGGTCGGCTCTTCTGGGTGCCATGTTGAGATTATATGCGAATCTGTCGACGAAAGCCTGGGAGAGCTGTTCCCATGTTCTGATGCGGTGGCAGTCCAATGAAGTGTACCAATCTAGGGCATCGCCCTTCAGAGATTTTTGGAACAATCAAATGAGGGCCCCTTCGTTTCCTGAGATTGCACTCAGCTCTCCACAGAAGGCCTTGAGATGTGCTGTGGGACAACCGCTGCCATCGTATCTCTTGAATTTCGGAACCTCAAAGTTTTGAGGTACTTGAGCATCTGGGAAAGGACACAAGTCTCTGAACTTGGTCGAAGGTAAGTCGATTCCTTGCTGTCGCTGAAGCTGATTTTGCAAGATCTGGAACTGCTCCCGCAACTCGTCCAGTCCTGAATGTTCTGCTCGAGCGACTGGTGCCTCTTGGAGTAAGGCACGTTCTTCTTCGGCATAGTGGTCGATGTCTTCGACCCTATGGGCTTGCTGAAAAGCAACCGCGGGTTGCTGAAATTGGTTTGATGATTGAACTGGATCCTGATGAACTTGAGCTTGAACTGATGGTAACTGAACTGGAGACTGTACTGAAGGTTGAACTGGAACTTGCTGGAAATTAACTGGATTTTGCTGAATTGAAGATTGCTGGAAATTAACTGGATTTTGCTGAATTGAAGATTGCTGAAAATTAACTGGAATCCCATCGGCGGGGATGTGCTGGAATTGAAAAGTGCTCCTGTTTGCAGGAGGCTGAGATGCTGGGAAGTGACCCCCTTGTTGGGTATTCGCCACTGTCCGCTGATTGATGTGGGCTTGACACTGACCCCCATTGTGGGCATTCGCCAGTGCTGTCCCTGTTGCTGGAAATTGAATTGAAACCCCATCGGCGGGGATGTGCTGGAATTGAAAAGGTGTCCCATCGGCGGGGATGTGCTGGAATTGACTGAGATTGTTGTTTGCAAGATTGACTGGAAGCTGACTGGAAGTCCCTGCGACTGGGATGCTCTGAGATGGTCCCGTTGTTGCAGGAAGGTATTGAGAAGGATGCCCCATAGCAAAGGGTTGAGGAGGCTGCTGTCGGTAGTCTTGGACAGACTCCGATGGTTGTGCTTGATTTGAACTGGAGGCCGGAGGCATCCGGCATGGTTGCTGAGATTGCTGAACTGGGCCAACTTGATTGTTGGCTGCTGCGGTGGTTTGTGCTTGCATGAATTGCAAGAGCATTTCTTGCATTGCTCTCATTCCTTGTGCCAATTCTTGTATGATCGGCGTATTGTCAACGGGCTGTTGCGCTGGAGGTTGCGCTTCGGTCATTTCGAGAGCAGGGAAGTGATGAGTTTCTTCTTCGTGGTCGGACATGGCTTGCTGAGCCCGAGTACGGATTATACTGCGGAAGGGAAGTTGTCTCCGCGTACGTTGAGCCCGAGGAGGCGCAATGGTGAGGACTATACTCTACTCTTTTTGGTTTTTGGGATTTTCTATTTTTTTTGTGTTTGGGTTTGGGTAGAATGCTATGCAGATGAGATTGTATGAGGATTAATGACTTTCAAGTACGGGAAGGATTCTGTTTTCAAGTCGGATCACGACTAGTGGGACTAGCTAATCCCCAGCAGAGTCGCCATTCTGTGGACCCTCGCCGATTTCTCCCGCGCTCCCACACGACGTCGTTCTCCCTTTCCCTTCAGAAGAAGAAGAAGAAGAAGAAGTGCGTGAGTGCGAAATCGCCGCTTGTGCCACTGGCTTGCCTCGTTCTCGAGGGCTTCGTTTGGTTGTCGTGTTAAGCTGGATGTGTTTAAGTGAATTTATATAAGACCAGAGTCGCCACTAGCCAATTACTTCGAATCTACAGTCAGCTAGACCCCGTAGAAACGTTAGAGAAGGGAATCCGAAGATTCCTTTCTCTAAAATGACTCCTGTTGATCTGCGGTCAGAGATTCAAGGTAAGGGATCACGGTTACAGGGTGGGAAGAGGTTAAGCACCCCACACACTGCCCGTACCGAAGTACGGTCTCTACTTCACAGAATCGATCGAATACTTGAAAGTCTAATTTAATCCTCGTATATTCTCATGAATGACATGATGCATGAATGCGGGTCTGAACAGTAAGAGTTTCTGATGGGCAGGTTCCAACAACGGGCAAGCCCAGAGCGTACGCTCGAACTGACAGGTGCTTAATATAAGACGTATGCAGTGTGCTTGAATGATCAAGGTGTTTTATGGTGAAGCATGAATGCAGGTCTGAACAGTAAGAGTTTCTGATGGGCAGGTTCCAACAACGGGCAAGCCCAGAGCATACGCTCGAACTGACAGGTGCTTAATATAAAGACATATGCAAGTGTGCTTGAGTGATCAAGGTGTTTTATGGTGAAGCATGAATGCAGGTCTGAACAGTAAGAGTTTCTGATGGGCAGGTTCCAACAACGGGCAAGCCCAGAGCATACGCTCGAACTGACAGGTGTTTAATATAAAGACATATGCAAGTGTGCTTGAGTAATCAAGGTGCTTGTAGTGAAGCAGGGGGGTTGGAAGGAAAGTAAATGTTGCACTTATGCTAGATGCAAATGAGATGATGTTGGAAAAAGAGTAGCTGGATGGACGGAGGTGTCGCAAGGGTTGGCTTCGAGTGGCTGGATCAAGACTTGGGTGGCTTGGGAGGCTTGGACCAGTGGTCAGGCTGGGCTGGACCAGGGCTAGGCTCTCCTCACTCGGGCTCTCCTTGGTGGACAAATGGGCTAAGGGTGGAGAAGGATGACTCAGACGGACGGGCTCTCTCTGGCTGAGTGGTCTCCGAATTCTATCTTGAAATGAGAAGGGGAGGGGGGTATTTATAGCAGCGAGAAGGGCATTCTCGTGATTTTTTCCGGGCGGCCTGCCATGGGCCGCCCGTACGGCCGCTCCTCGGTTTCCAGCGAGTACGGCCGTTCCCTCGGGGCTGCTGTTGGACTCGCTGGTCGACTCAGTGAGTCGACTCAGCGGGTCGGCTCGGTGATTTGACTCGACGGGTTGACTCGACGGGTTGACTCGGTGTTTTGACTCGACGGGTTGACTCGACGGGTTGACTCAGCGGGTTAACTCAGCGAGTTGACTCAGTGAGTTTGACTTTTTTGGGATTTTTTTGACTGGCCTTTTTTATGGGGGGTTTTTCAGGGTGGTTTTTAGGACTGGGTTGACTGGGTTCAGGCTTGAACTGGGCTATGGAATGGGGCTTACAAGGGTGAGTTTGGCTGAGTTTGGACTTGGGATTTGGGGGTATGGTCCTCCATTCATCCAGCTATCTCTACCAACAGTGTAGCCGAAGGTGGGGTGTCTACAGCCTGAACTTGTGGTTCATTTAGAGAATGTCTAGAAGCTGCAAGCACAGGTTGTAATAGCGGTCCTTCTGAAGGGTGCTACGATTCGAGAAAATGTTGGTCAAATTGATTAGATAAGGTTTGAAATCCAGCCTGGAGAGTAAGGAGTGTATCCCCGACGAAACGCATAATACTATTGAAGCCACCAAATATATCTTGGAACGGATTTTGTATAGGACGGTTGGGCTCTGCAAGAGGAATCCCTGTTGAAGCAGCCTAAGGAAGGTTGGGAGTTGGCTTAGGGATGTCTAGTGGTGGTAACGTTTGCTTTCATGTGGAACGATGAGTTGTTTTCTTAGGAGGCATAGCGGGAGGTGACAATTTGTAATGAGAACAAATTGAACACTTGTTCCCACAGACGGCGCCAATCTGTTAACGTTATATTCTGGTAACAGGTCCCTCTCAAGTATATGCCCTTCTTGAAGTGAGCTCTCCTCCAAACCTGAAAGCCAAAGAAGAAAACTAAGGGTGGCCGGCGGTTGGTCGTTGGCTCTCCGAAGCTTAAGTCAGAGGTGACTTGATAGTAAGATGAAGTGTGAAACGTAGGCTTAGATATTGTGTACCTTTATCATCCGTGGGGTCATCTATTTATGCAGATCTGGGTGATCAGTCTGTTACGCAAGCCGTTAAGATCACTGCTGATTTCAGGGGATAAGGCACTTATCCTATTAATCCTTAGATAAGGGGAGGGCCTAACCACTCTAGACGTCAAGCTGATTACGTCTCTTGATGGAGATCTCCCATGGTTCGAAGCTACAAATAGAAACAAGCCAAAACCAGCCTATACAGGCTGCAGCTACTATGAGACGAGGGACGTCCTTGCGAGAGACTAGAGAGTAGAGACCAGGGGTGCTCACATAATGGGGGCTGCTCATATGATGGGAGGTGCTCATATGTCGGGAGCTGCTCATATGATGGGAGCTGCTCATATGTCGGGAGCTGATCATATGATTGGAGCTTCCCCACTCAACGATAAAGAGGAGCTGCTCATATGCGGGGGGCATATAGGCTGTCGCAGGTTTGAGTGATATACAAGACATAAGCAGGAAGGCTCGCTAGTCAGATGGTTTGGTCATGACTTTTATGGAGAGACGCTCGCTGATCGCAAGTCTTTTATCTTCTTCAACGACCAACTTTATTCTACAACATGTATTGCTTTCATTAATGTAATCACGCATCGTCTTACGTGGGGGATAGTGAAGGTTCTTTGAATCTCAGAAAAATACTCATGCTTGGAGTGATCTCGATCACAACGAGTTAGGGTCCCCCAATCCGACATCTCATCCTCCAAAAGGTAACTCGTACGCACCATTCGTTCAATCATTCATGATGAAATTTTAAGGAATTGGAAACTACCCTAATTTAGAAAAAGAATAAAAAGAAGGGAGATGGGGAGATGTTACCCGTGAAGGTGAGAACTATGTCAGCAACATTGTCCTACACAAACAAAAATTATTAGTAATCTAAAAAAAAAAATCAGAAAATCTACTTTTATAGAACTGAAAATCCTACCTAATTAAAACTACTCTATAGCTACTAGATCAATTAGAACCGTTTAACCTTTTCCCCGGCAGTGGCGCCAAAAATTTGTTCGCTCGCCTCAATTGTAGGGCTGCGATGTAGTAATAAATCTTGGTAAGACCGAGGTCGATCCACAGGGAAAGAGGTAAACAATTCCAACTACTCTAATAAATAGAATCTAAGAAGTTTAGGGAAATAGTTTTTCCCATAAAATAGGAAAATCTGAAAATAAGAAGAACTAAAGCATCAAGGATCCACTTGTAGTAGTTCAATACCAATCCATTCATTCAAGCAGAACTCAATTAGAATCAAAGTCCTATCTCTCATCTAATTGGCGAATATAACATTCAAGCACAAATAGTCCCACTTAATCTAAAAATCAGATTTCTAGTTCTAATGAAGCACATAGAACTTGAACTTGTAGCCTTCGGAGTAATAGCCATGCCAAGAGACTATGGCATGCTCAAGGGTTACTACAATTCGAATTCAAATAACCCAATCATGGTAATCTTAGAGAATTGCAAGGAACTCATGTTCGAAGTACACAAACTCTCACAAAACTTCTAAAAAAACAAACTTTATTCAAACTAGAACTTGAAAATCCAAAATTAAAGAAAAGGGTACTTGAAGAAATGAATTAAAGCATTCAAACAAACTACAAACTTCTCCTCTTAGCTCTAGCTAAGAGGTTAGCCAAAAGAAAATATGAAAAACTAGAAATTAGAACTAGAAGAAGAAGAAAACTAGTTGTAGGAGTAGGTCTTGATCTCTTTGCTCCCCACGTTGCTAGATGCCTTAGGAAGAGGCTGTAGGTGTCCTTCTATAGCTTAGAGGCGTCACCGACTTGGCAGAATCGCAGAACTACGGAGTCCTCCCACACTTAGGAAACCCAAAATCGAAATTAGAAAGCTGCAACTTGCTGTCTACATGTGGCCGACCGGTCTTGACCAGTCAGACTGGGCTGGCCGAATGGTCTTGACCGGTCTTTTGATAGTCTAGGGAGTGGCCGACCTGTTGGCCGAACGGTCTTGACCGGTCGGGCCTTCTTGGCCTACCGGTCTAGCTTCTATTCCTCTTCATTTTTCTTCTTTCTTTCTTCTTCTCTTTTTCCTCTCTTTCTTCACCATTCTTTGGCACTTGTTCTATTGATCTTCAATGCATACAAAGTGACTCTTTTAACCATGAATTCTTGAAATCTTTTCTCATTCTTATAATCATAAAAACGTGTGTTAGATTAGTCTTTAAACATGAAAACCATGCATATAATGTGATGTAACAGGCTATGACATGTATAAATTGTAGGCTCAACACCCCCCCCCCCCCCCCAACCAGCTTTTTGCTAGTCCCGAGCAAAACATGCGTGAAACAAGTTCAATCCTCAAAAAACCAACTCTCCTTCAGAAACTATGTTTCTATCCATTCCAAGACATACAAGTATAAAATTCAGAAAAATGAGGTGATAGAAGTTGAAACCTTAAATCTCAAAACATAATAAGTGTCCATATGAAATTCCCATTGATTGATTGATAAACAGAAGAACTTGAAAAAATTCAACCTAATGTGCATATTGAAAGTTCATCTCATGAGTTTCTGGGATTATCTTCTTCATAGATCAACTAAACTATGGATCTCAAGGTGCACAGAGCAATAATAAGCTTACGACAGGAATTTGCCTTACCGTCCTTCTGACGGCTTTCACACTATATCCCATTTCCAACTTTGGTTACGGGTAGACCATCCCCTGGTTGGTAAATAGGTAGCCCTTTTCGGAATTTTCCACCATTTTTTTCATCATTCCCAATTTTCATCCTTCCTTTTCCTTTTTCTTTTACATTAGATAGGATTTTTAGAAATCCATATCTTTCGTTATTTTTCCATGGACAAGGATGGACAAAGTACCCCGACTTGGTTTCTCAACACCTCAAACCTAAGTCTAGCCAATCCATAAATCACATAATCCCTTCAAGCCATGAAAATCGTGTAATGTGAACTAGGTGCAAGAGTGTTCAAATTTTCTATCAATCACATAAATTAGAGAATTCACATATAAAACCATTATATTAAGAGAAGTTCAAGACTTTCAACCTCACTCACTTTGTATCTCCTTTTCTTATACTCGTATCATCTCGAATGCATAGAAATAAGGTTTTCTAAAAAAGTTTTGAATTTTTAGAAAATTCGAAAAAATTTGCACATATGATGCTCGAAATGTTGTAAACTGCTAGATGAAGAATCTCATCTCACCCCCCAACCAAAATCTTACAATGTCCTCAATGTAACAAGATATGCAATAAGCATGACATGAGAGCAATGAAATAAAACAAAGGAGTGAGAACGAGAGTACCTGATGTAGCAAGTTGATCAATTCTAGCATCTTCCATTGTCTCGATGAGACTTATTCAATCCTAATTGCAGAAAAATAAATCCTAACCTACTTACCTACTATTGATTAGTCCAATCAACTATATGATCAAATTTGAGTAGGATCTTCATGAATTTTAATAAATTTCTCATGAGGACCATCTAAAGTCCTGCTCGACAGTAGACATGAATGCTTGTCTTCATTGAAGTCCAATATTTATGTGCACCACATGCATGATAGGAGGAGGTAAGAGCAGCAAAAAGATATCTCCTTAAATTCTGATCTGGGTTATGATTGATTAAAAGCTGGTCCTCCCAATCAGAATTTTCAATGGGCTGAAGGACCCATGATGGTGGAGAGACATTCATCAAGTTTTCATTGGTTAAAGATGTCTCCTCCACAAATTCAGAATTGTACGGTGCTTCCACAAACAATGGTGGAGAGTGTAAATCAGTGGAATGATGTTCTTCAGACACCGACAGCGTGTCTAACAAAATATTCGACTCCTTAATCATCTCATCATCAATATCATAAGAGTGGGCCAAGCATTCCTCTAGAAAATTGAGATAGTCGGATGAAGGATCATGATCTTGCTTGAGTGCAAAAATTCAGTTTCGATGGTGAGGGACTCCCCCTCCATGGAGTGGAATTCTTCCAAACTAGGTTCTCCATAACTAGTATGAGGTACCAAGTCGGAAGTATGCAAGGCTTTAACAATCTCTTAGATAATGGGGTCGTTTGAATTTTCAAAGTGAGCCAAGCATTCGTCCAAAGAATCTGAATTTTCACTCATGGGAGTCTCATTCTCCACATTAAAATTAAGCACGTTAAGTTGGTGGAGTGACTAAGAAATATCAACTTCGACCATCTATCTAGCATGCATATCCTCCAGAGACTCATAATCATTATGCCCTTGGGAAAAAGAAACAATAGGTTCATAAGCATCCACCGAACCCTTATTGTAAGTAACCCCACTATTGCTTTCAGGTTTAATGGATTCCTCGGGTTCGTCAACCGTCATTGAAATCTCTTCATTATTAAGTTCAAAGCGTCAAAAAGGGATTGTAGACTCACCATAATTGATGATGACATTGGGATCATCGAGATCAATCTCCTCTAAAGGTCTATTCAATAAATCTGAAGAAGGTGGGACTTGGGTAGCCCCATCCTCCTCATGAAAGGGGATTGATTCGATGCCCCCAATTTCGGGCTTAACGTCTTCACAAGATGGCGAGTAAGCTTGATTTGATTGTTCATCTACATACTCTTTTCATATTTCCTTAAGTATTTGTGTATACATGTCATCACAAGAGGAAGACGTTTTAGGGTGATTGTAAATAATCACGGTGGGTTCTTCCCTTGAACAAGGAGAATGGTGGTTTTCCTAATTAAGACCATACGCATTGTAGGATGAAGAGTTATATAATGGTTGATAGGCATATCCATACAAGTGATCACGCATTGTCTTAACCGGTTGGCTACTATTCACTCGTTCCTTTTGTTGTTGCACACCTCCTACCATAACCGGTGGAACACTAATGTTATTTTCAATCCGGTAATCACGTAATGTTTTTCCCGAATGATCATTATTCAATTTTGCTTCGTTCCAGTATTCCCCTATGTCTTACGTCGTGTCTCAACATGTGTATTGTTGACGTCAGATTCTGGTAACAGGTTCATCTCAAGTATACGCCCTTCTCGAAGTGAGCTCTCCTCTAAACCTGAAAGCCAAAGAAGAAAACTAAGGGTGGCCGGCGCTTGGCCGTTGGCCCTCCGAAGCTTAAGTCAGAGATGACTTGATAGTAAGATGAAGTATGAAACTTAGGCTTAGATATTGTGTACCTTTATCATTCGTGGGGTCATCTATTTATGCAGATTCGGATGATCCAGTCTGTTACGCAAGACGTTGAGATCACTACTGATTTCAGGGGATAAGGCACTCATCCTGTTAATCCTTTGATAAGAGGATGGCCTAAGCACTCTAGACGTCTAACTGATTACGTCTCTTGATGAAGATCTCTCATGGTTCGGAGCTACAAATAGAAACAAGCCAAAACTGGCCTATATAAGCTGTTGGTACTATGAGACGAGGGACGTCCTTGCCAGAGACCAGAGACCAGGGGTGCTCACATAACGGGGGCTGCTCATATGATGGGAGGTGCTTAGATGACGGGAGCTGCTGATATGTCGAGAGCTGCTCATATGATGGGAGCTGCTCATATGTCGGGAGCTGCTCATATGATGAGAGCTGCTCATATGTTGGGAGCTGCTCATATGATGAGAGTTGTTCATATGATGGGAACTGCTCATATGATGGGAGCTGCTCATATGTCGGGAGCTGCTCATATGATGGGGGCTGCTCATATGTCGGGAGCTGCTCATATGATGGGAGCTTCCCCACTCAACGACCAAGAGCAGAGCTGCTCATATGCGGGGGGCGTATAGGTGGTCGCAGGTTTGAGTGATATACAAGACGTGAGCAGGAAGGCTTGTTGAGCTCTTAATTGTGCATATTCTAACCCCAATTCATCACTCATTACGCATGGATTTTATGTTTAAAGACTATTCTAATGCATGGATTTGTGATTATAGGAATGAGAGGGAGAATTCACTAATTCATAGTTAAAAGAGTCACTTTGCATGCATTGAAGATCAATAGAACAAGTGCCAAAAGGTGGAAGAAAGAAGCAAGAAAGAAAGAGAAGAGATAAAGAAGAAAATCTAAAATTTTATTCTTAGACTTGTCTGTAGACCGGTCGCTAGACTGGTCGACAGACAGGTCTACAGTGTATTTTTTTGGACTATTTTTCTCCTCTTAGACTGATCGCCAGACTGGTCGCCAGACAGGTCGAGAGTAGTCCAGAAACACAAAACTCACTGGACTATTTTTGAGGTTTTGAGACCGGTCATGTGACCAGTCGCCCAGGAGCTTAGACTGGTCGTGCGACCGGTCGTTAGCGTAACAGAGCTTGTGTGTGAAGCTCCGATTTTCTCTGCACAATTGCATAATTCCTTGCGCAATCTGGAATCTTCCGCGCCAATCTATAAAAGGGACTTCTCCTCTTCATACTAGGGCATGCTAGGACATGGGGATCATCAAGGAGGCTTAGGAGACGGATTCTACTTCAAGTTTTCCTAGTTTTTCTTCCAATTTTAGTAGTTTTTTTTATGTTTTTAAGGCTTTTAGTTCAAGGATGTTAGAGATGAACTAAAACCTCTTAGCTAGGGCTAAGAGGTGAAGCTTTTGATTTGTTTTTAATGGATTGATGCAACCTAGGTTGCCTTTTTATGTTTTAATTGAAGAATTTAGTTCAATATGAGTTTGAATCAAGTGCTAGTTTGGTTTTTCCTTGATCTCTTGATGACACCGGGCTCATGTGATTCTTAGTGATTCTAAACTTAGTAGCTTATCTTCTGAGCATTGGTTATGCTTGTGTAGTTCATTGATCTATCATCGACTCCGGGCATGGTAGACCCTTTGATTGCCTTGTGTACAATGGCTTGATCTTTATGTGGGAACTCATTCAACTAAAGTTCTTATCTTTTGTTATAATCTGAAATAGTCGTTTGCTGATTGATTTTAATTTAATTAGAGTTCTAATCATTGGTCGTAATCAAGTCTAGTGATAGGATTTGATGAAGGTTATGGTTGTGAATCTTAACTAGATTGGAAAGAGGCTTGGCCTACACAATTGAGTGTGCCCAAGGCCTGAGCATTGTTGTGGGAATTGAATCAATGAATAAGCAACTGTTTTAGATAATTGTTGATTGAACCGCTCTATATTTCGATCGGATAGAGATATGAATTCGATTCCGATTGAGTTATGTGAGATCTAGTTGTGTTGATGCATTGAAACTTATCAAAAGTGGATCCTTGGCGCTCTAATGCCTTTTTAGATTGATATTACCTTAATTTTTCAGCTTTAGTTCTTAATAGGATCTTAATTATTAGTTATTTTAGACAAATTATGAGAATACCCACATATCAATCTCTGTGGGAACGATACTCGGTCTTTTTGAATTATTACTACTTCGCAACCCTACACTTGGGGAGTGAACAAGGCTCTCTAGTCAGATGGTTTGGTCGTGACTTTTATAGAGAGACACTCGTTGGTCGCATATTTTTTATACTTCTTCGACGGCCAACTTTATTCTACAACAGATGCCCCCCAAGTCCTTAGTGTTGAGGAGCTACGTGAAGGACTTGTCTGTATATGCAACCGCCTATTTTCGGAGGAGAAGCCGTACATGATTGAGCATGCATTTATAAGTGCCAGCTTTCTGCATAGAGATAGGCTAGCCTATCAATTGAGTCTTTGGCCCTGCGGTGAGCAGAGGACTTAGTCAATTCATGCTAGAATGTTTTACTCAACTCATGAAAATGAGTTAGGCTCAATTAGGGAGGTATTGATGACCATGTCCGCATAGAGATAGGCTGGCCTATCAATTGAGTCTTTGGCTCTGCCGTGAGCAGAAGACTTAGTCAAGAGAATGTTTATATTCTCTTCAAGGCTATTCAGGTCCAAAACATGGAGTAACGACCAAGTTATAGATTCCCTAGCTAAACAGCTGGAATGAAAGAGATCGTCGTTATTTAGGAATGGTCCAATATTTACATGCTTTATGAAAAATATCGGAGTAAATGTTCCACGTGCCAAGGGTGACGTAGGAGTCTTCCTCGCGTGTCTTTCAGATAATATGTACCTGGTCGAGCAATCTCGATGACTTGATACGGGCCTTCTCAGTTAGGATCTAACGACCGAGTGGTTGTTCCAATCTTTTGCCTGAGCACCAAGTTACCGAGCTGAAAAACCCTGAATTTGACCTTTGAATTATAACAAGGGGCTATACGTTGTTGATAAGCCGCTACTCGAAGATGAGATATGTCAATTTTCTCTTCTAGGAGATCAAGATGAAGTCATCGACTGCCACGTCCATTTCCCATAGGTAGTGGTCTCATTATATCGATTCTCCATTAACCAAAACGCTAAGGGTAGTCCATTGACGTCATTTTCTCAGACGGTAAATGAGGGACTGGAGAATATCGCTAACATTTGTTACATTTCTTTGAGAATTCGATAGCATCCACCTTCATTGTGGGCCAATAGTATCATTGCCTTATTGCTTTATATGCTAGAGATCGTCCTTTGGGATGATTACCGCATTCCCTTTGGTGTATTTCATCTAGAACATGGTGTGCTTCTTCTGGATGGAGATACTTTAAATACGGTAAAGTAAAACTTTTACGTAATAATTTTTCATTTTGTAAGATGTACCTAGCAGCACAATAACGAATTGTCGGGCTGATTTTTTATCATCTGTGAGTCGTCCGCTTTGGAGGTAAAGGATGATAGGGTCCATCCAACATGAAGATAAAAGCAATGTGAAGACCAACTTTGGAGCAACTTGATCGATACTTGGGGTAGATAGATGCTCGATAAGAATAGCTCACGTTAGATTGGACTTAGACGCAGAAGATAATTTTGTCAAAGAATCTGCGAACTTGTTCTCCTCTCAAGGAATATGACTTATTTCATATTTGTTCAATTTGAGCGAGCAAGATGAGTATCTAAGATTTGTACGAAGCCATTTGCCTCTCCTTTGCCTCGAATTCATTGAGCACTTGATATACGATGAGCTGAGAGTCGTTGTGAGTGAGCAGGTTCCTTATTGCGAGTATATTTGCTAATTCGAGGCCGACAATTAAGGCTTCATATTCCGTTTCGTTATTTGAGGCACGAAAGCTTTAACGCTAGGACGATGGAATCCTTATGAGGAAAATAGATTCCTTTAGCATCTTCATGAGAGAAAGAGATTGGATGATGACTCAAAAATTGACTTGCTGGATGATTTCTCCGCCCAGTAAATATGCTAAGGCTTCTGGCATGCCTTTCGAATATATGTTTTTCTTGAGGCTTGGGAATCTCCTCCACAAGGCGGACCACTTGCAATGGTCTGAATTTCGCACGCAGGTTTGGCATCTTCCTGTGAAGGACGATGCTGCGGTAACTTCTTCCTCCGTACTTGATGTTCACGATGCACTGGGGAATCAGATCATTTAGGTGAACGATCTTGTCGTGCGACAGTCTCAGAGGTGTCTCTTTCGAATGAGGGCTTCAATCTGGTCTTTAAGAGATATACAATCTTGGGTATTGTGCCCATGATCTTCATGGAACTAATAAAACTTTCTTTTGTCTCTTTTTTCGGAATCTGATTTGATCATCGGAGGCCATTTAACATACAACTTATGTTTGATCTCCATCAATACCCTTTTCTAGTGACTGATTGAGAGGCGTATAATTGCGATATTTTTCGGGATAAGACTACTCTAGAGAGCGGTCTCGTCGATCACATCGATACTTTATATCTGTTGAAGAAATTTCTTCAGACTGTCGCTTCTTTCCCTGAATATCATGACAAGCCAAGGCTACTTCTTCACCATTAATATATTTTTGAGCTTTAGCTTGGAACTCGGTCATTGTTTTAGGAGGATTTTTATCCAAGGCGAATAAAATTTTTTCGCTTGTAATGCCTGCTACAAGGGCGGTAAGACCCTTATCTTCAGTATAACCTTCGGTTTGAACTACTTCTGCCGTAAATCGGACTGTGAATTCTTTAATTGTCTCTTCATGCTGCTGCTTCAAATATGATAGATGAGATGCAGGTTTTTTGGTACAGATCCTTCTCATGAGCTGAGAATGGAAAAGATCCGATAATTGAGAGAAAGAATTTATGGACCGAGGTTTTAGACCACGAAACCAAGTACACGCTGCATCCTTTAGAGTTAAAGAAAAAGCCTTGCGCATAATTTCTGAGCTATATCCTTTTAGCTCTATAAGAGATCTGTACATCTCCAGATGCTCGAGGGGATTACCGATACCGGTATATGGAACAATGCTGGTCGTTCGATATTTTTTAGGTAAAGGAGTCTCCATCACTTCACGAGTAAAACGAGGTTCAGATCGTCGAATTGTCGCCAGAGTGGATGTCGAGAGGTTAGACTGATATCGCTGTTCAATATCAGCAAAACGGTCTTCAATTTTCTTGAGATCCCCTTCCCAAGGCAGAGTATAACTGGATGTCTCGACATCAAGTTGTTCTTTAGGTTGATGTTGTCGGGAAGCACTGGAGCGGATAGATTGTGGGCCTTGATTAGGAACTTGATTGCCGCGAGAAATACAATTTGAAGGAGGGTTGGCTTGAACTTGCGGTTCATCTAGAGAATGTCTAGAAGCTGCAAGCACAGGTTGTAACAACGGTCCTTCTGGAGGGTGCTGTGATTTGGAAAAATGTTGGTCAAACCGATTAGATAAGGTTTGAAATCCAGCTTGGAGAGTAAGGAGTGTATCCCCGACGAAACGCATAATACTACTGAAGCCACCAAATATATCTTGGAACGGATTCTGTGCAGGAAGGTTGGGCTCTGCAGCAGGAATCCCTGTTGAACCAGGCTGAGGGAGGTTGGGAGTTGGCTAAGGGATGTCTAGTGGTGGTAACGTTTGCTTTTAGGTGGAACGATGAGTTGTTTTCTTAGGAGGCATAGCGGGAGGTGACAATATGTAATAAGAACGAATTGAATACTCGTTCCCACAGACGGCGTCAATCTGTTGACGTCAGATTCTAGTAACAGGTCCCTCTCAAGTATAAGCCCTTCTCAAAGTGAGCTCTCTTCCAAACCTGAAAGCCAAAGAAGAAAACTACAGGTGGCAGGCGCTTGGCCGTTGGCCCTCCGAAGCTTAAGTCAGTGACTTAATTGTAAGATGAAGTGTGAAACATAGGCTTAGATATTGTGTACCTTTATCATCCGTAGGGTCATCTATTTATGCAGATCCGGGTGATCCAGTCTGTTACGCAAGCCGTTAAGATCACTGCTGATTTCAGGGGATAAGGCACTTATCATGTTAATCCTTAGATAAGGGGATGTCCTAACCACTCTAGACGTCTAGTTGATTACGCCTCTTGATGGAGATCTCCCATGGTTCGGAGCTACAAATAGAAACAAGCCAAAATTGGCTTATATAGGCTGCTGGTATTATGAGACGAGGGACGTCCTTGCCAGAGACCAGAGACCGGAGACCAGGGGTGCTCACATAATGGTGACTGCTTATATAATGGGAGCTGCTCATATGTCGGGAGCTGCTCATATGATAGGAGCTGCTCATATGATGGTAGCTGCTCATATGTCGGGAGCTACTCATATGATGGGAGCTGCTCATATGTCAGGAGCTACTCATATGATGAGAGCTGCTCATATGTCGGGAGCTGCTCATATGATGGGAGCTTCCTCACTCAACGACCAAGAGCAGAGCTGCTCATATGCGAGGGGCGTATAGGCAGTCGTCGGTTTGAGTGATATATAAGACATGAGCAGGAAGGCTCGCTAGTCAGATGGTTTGGTCGTGACTTTTATGGAGAGACGCTCGCTGGTCGCATATCTTTTATACTTCTTTGACGACCAACTTTATTCTACAACATGTATTGCTTCCATTTATGTAATCACGCATCGTCTTACGTGGGGGATAGTGGAGGTTCTTTGAATCTCAGAAAAATACTCATGCTTGGAGGGATTCCGATCATAATGAGTTAGGGTCCCCCAATCCGACATCTCATCCTCCAAAAGGTACTTGTACGCACCATTCGTCCAATCATTCATGATGAAATTTTAAGGAATTGGAAACTACCATAATCTAGAAAAAGAATAAAAAGAAGGGAGATGGGGAGATGTTACTCGTGAAGGTGAGAACTATGTCAGCAACAATTTCCTACACAAATAAAAATTATTAGTAATCTAAAAAAAATCAGAAAATCTACTTCTATAAAACTGAAAATCCTACCTAACTAAAACTACTCTATAGCTACTAGAACAATTAGAACCGTTTAACCTTTTCCCCGGCAGCGGCGCCAAAAACTTGTTCGCTCAGCTCAAGTGTAAGGCTGCGATGTAGTAATAAATCTCGATAAGACCGAGGTCGATCCACAGGGAAAGAGGTAAACAATTCCAACTACTCTAATAACTAGAATCTAAGAAGTTTAGAAAAATAGTTTTTTACATAAAATAGAAAAATCTGAAAATAAGAAGAACTAGAGCATCAAGGATCCACTTGTAGCAGTCAATACCAATCCATTCATCCAAGCATACCTCAATTAGAATCAAAGTCCTATCTCTCATATAATTGGAGAATATAACATTCAAGCACAAACAGTCCCACTTAATCTGGAAATCAGATTTCTAGTTCTAATGAAGCACATAGAACTTGAACTTGTAGCCTTCAGAGTAACAGCCATGCCAAGAGACTATAGCATGCTCAAGGGTTACTACAATTCGAATTCAAACAACCCAATCATGGTAATCTCAGAGAATTGCAAGGAACTCATGTTCGGAGTGCACAAACTCTTACAAAACTTCTAAAAAAACAAACTTTATTCAAACTAGAACTTGAAAATCCAAAATTAAAGTAAAGGGTACTTGAAGAAACGAATTAAAGCATTGAAACAAACTACAAACTTCTCCTCTTAGCTCTAGGTAAGAGGTTAGCTAAACGAAAACATTAAAAACTAGAAACTAGAACTAGAAGAAGAAGAAAACTAGTTGTAGGAGGCTAGGAAGCCTCCTAGGTCTTGATCTCTTTGCTCCCCATGTTGCTAGATGCCTTAGGAAGAGGCTGTAGGTGTCCTTTTATAGGTTAGAGGAGTCACCGACGTGGAAGAATCGCGGAACTACGGAATCCTCCCGCACTTAGGAAACCCAAAATCGAAATTAGAAAGCTGCAACTTGCTGTCTACATGTGGGCGACCGGTCTTAACCGGTTGGACTTGGCTGGCCGACCGGTCTTGACCGGTCTTTTGACTGTCCAGGGAGTGGCCGACCTGTTGGCCGACCGATCTTGACTGGTTGGGCCTTCTTGGTCGACCGGTCTTGATCGGTTTAGCTCTTATTCCTCTTCATTTTTCTTCTTTCTTTCTTCTTCTCTTTTTCCTCTCTTTCTTCACTATTCTTTGGTACTTGTTCTATTGATTTTCAATGCATACAAAGTGACTCTTTTAATCATGAATTGGTGAAATCTTCTCTCATTCCTATAATCACAAAAATATGTATTAGATTAGTCTTTAAACATGAAAACCATGCATATAATGTGATGTAACGGGCTATGACATGTATAAATTGTAGGCTCAACACACCCCAACCAGCTTTTTGCTAGTCCAGAGCAAAACATGCGTGAAACAAGTTCAATCTCCAAAAACCAACTCTCCTTCAGAAACTATGTTTCTATCCATTCCAAGACATATAAGTGTAAAATTAAAAAAAATGAGGTGATAGAAGTTGAAACCTTAAACTCTCAAAACATAATAAGTGTCCATATGAAATTCCCACTAATTGATTGATAAATAGAAGAACTCGAACAAATTCAACCTAGTGTGCATAGTGAAAGTTCATCTCATGAGTTTCTGGGATTATCTTCTTCATAGATCAACTAAACTATGGATCTCAAGGTGCACAGAGCTACAACAAGCGTATGACAGGAATTTGCCTTACCGTCCTTCTGACAGCTTTCACACTACGTCCCGTTTCCGTTTTTGGTTACTGGTAGACCATCCCCCGGTTGGTAAATAGGTAGCCCTTTTCGAAAATTTTCACCATTTTTTTCATCATTCCCAATTTTCATCCTTCCGTTTCCTTTTTCTTTTACATTAGATAGGATTTTTAGAAATCCATATCTTTCGTTATTTTTCCATGGACAAGGATGGACAAAGTACCACGACTTGGTTTCTCAACACCTCAAATCTAAGTCTAGCCAATCCGCAAATCACATAATTCCTTCAAGCCATGAAAATCGTGTAATGTGAACTAGGTGTAAGAGTGTTCAAATTTTCTATCAACCACATAAATAGGAGAATTCACATATAAAACCATTATATTAAGAGAAGTTCAAGACTTACAACCTCACTCACTTCGTATCTCCTTTTCTTATACTCGTATCCTCTCGAATGCATAGAAATAAGGTTTTCTACAAGAGTTTTGAATTTTTAGAAAATTCGAAAAAATTTGCACATATGATGCTCGAAATGTTGCAAACTGCTAGATGAGGAATCTCATCTCACCCCCCAACCAAAATCTTACAATGTCCTTAATGCAACAAGATATGTAATAAGCATGACATGAGAGCAATGAAATAAAACAAAGGAGAGTGAGAACGAGAGTACCTGAGGTAGCAAGTTGATCAATTCTAGCATCTTCCATTGTCTCGATGAGACTTATTCAATCCTAATTACAGAAAAATAAATCCTAACCTACTTACCTACCTTTGATTAGTCTGATCGACTACATGATCAAATTTGAGCAGGATTTTCATGAATTTTAATAAATTTCTCATGAGGACCATCCAAAGTCCTGCTCAACAGTAGACATGGGTGCTTGTCTTCATTGAAGTCCAATATTTATGTGCACCACATGCATGATAGGAGGAGATAAGAGCAGCAAAAAGATATCTCCTTAAATTCTGATCTGGGTTATGATTTATTAAAAACGGGTCCTCCCAATTAGAATTTTCAATGGGCTAAAGGACCCATGATGGTGGAGAGACATTCATCAAGTTTTCATTGGTTAAAGATGTCTCCTCCACAAATTCAGAATTGTACGGTGCTTCCACAAACAATGGTGGAGAGTGTAAATCAGTGGAATGATGTTCTTCAGACACCGACAACGTGTCTAACAAAATATCCGACGCCTTAATCATCTCATCATCAATATCATAAGAGTGGGTCAAGCATTCCTGTAAGAAATCGAGATAGTCTTATAAAGGATCATGAAGCTTTTAGTTGTGTACAATGTCTATTTCAAATTAGTTCAAGTATTTTTTGTTTAATGAAGAACACTTCTAGTTTAAGTTTGAAATAAAGTTAGTATTTTTAGTTAATCTTCTAGTTTAAGTTTGAAATAAAGTTTGAAAATGTACTTTAACAGAGCCGCTAAAGCCTCAAGAGTAGGAATGGGGGGGATCTTCATTAGTCCGGAGGGAGACCTATTACCATTTTCCTTCGTGATAACACCGATATGCACGAAGAATGAAGCAAAATATCATGCCCTCATCATTGACCTTCAGCTAGCGCAACAGATGCACATCATAATGCTGCGAGTCTACGGTGAGTCAAGGCTAAGAACTGGGTAGTTAATGACAAAATTTGAAGTGCGCAAGTGGGAATTATCTCCATATTGTCATCTCGCCCAGACGTTGTTTGATAGCTTCAGGGAAAGTATAATATCACACATTTCGAGGCAGGATAATGCGCAGGCTATTGAGCTCTTAATTGTGCATATTCTAATCCCAATTCATCACTCATTATGCATGGATTTTATGTTTAAAAGCTATTCTAATGCATGGCTTTGTGATTGTAGGAATGAGAGTGGCTTTGCCCAATTGGTGATCAAAAGGGCACATTTAGGAGCCTTGGATGAAGACCCAAGGTGGGCCAAAGAAAGAAGAAACCAAAGAGAGAGGAAGGAGAGAAGAAAAGAAAGAAGAAAGAATGCAGAAAAGTGGTCCGACAGGTCAAGACCGATCGGCCAAACAGGCCCCGACCGGTCTAGACCGGTCGGCCAACAATTCTACTTTCTACAGAGGCTGCTGGACCAAACTAGACAGGTCTAGACCGGTCTTGACCGGTCGGCCAGCCCTGTCCGACCGGTCTAGACCGGTCTTGAATGGTCTTGACCGGTCGGCCATGCAAATTCCAGATTTCAGATTGCAGACAGCAGGCCATTCTCGTTTCTGGTTTTT
This sequence comes from Liriodendron chinense, assembly GCA_003013855.2. NCBI lineage: Eukaryota > Viridiplantae > Streptophyta > Magnoliopsida > Magnoliales > Magnoliaceae > Liriodendron > Liriodendron chinense. Next base: position 78,257 of record PVNU02003522.1, on the reverse strand, counting down.
CAGAGCAGTTTTTTGGGCCCATATTAATGATATTTGGAAATCCAACACATCCATGTCGAAGAGGAGCTTGACGCGGAACTAACCCAAGTGGTTTCGTGTCGATCGGAGCTACGGATTGATCGTGGTGGTTAAAACAATATGAACTGTCTAGAAAGTTCCAGATTCTGCCTACTCCACTCTGGGCTGGTCCAAGTGACTTATCATTGATGATATGAAGAATCTACTTTGACCATCTTCTAGAACACATCCATATATGAATAACCACAAAGTTTCAGATCAAAAGGATGTATGGTTTGATCGTACCGGTTGAAGAAAGATGGACCATCCAGAAAGATCCAACTGCGCAGAGTTTATAAAAGCCCTAAGTGTTCTAATTTTCGGACTACATTCTAAGATTTTTTTGGACAATCTAATCCTTCTATCATGTAGAGGAGGTAGTTTTCTACCAATGTTCAAAATTTGGGATCAATCCAACATCTGTACACTCCGGAGCGTTGAAAGCAAGATGACTGGTTCTGAAGGTACCCGAAGTGCGCGATTTTAAGAGGCGGTTGGTGATATGATTGGTGGGCCCATTTAGAGGATAAGCTTGGAAATCTAAATCATCTATGAGGAAGATCACATTACAAGGAAGCTACAAATCAATTTTGAAGGCAATCCGACCATTGGTTAAGCCGTACGAAGCGAAACAAGATCTGTTACGTTGCGGTACTCTTGCTGCACTATAAAAGGAGGTGCTCTCTTCTATTCTAGGGCAACCAAGGATGTGAGGAGCAAGGAGTTCAAGTCATAGGAGGCTTCCTAGCATCCTCCAGCTAGTTTTTCTTCCTTTTCTTAGTTCTAGTTTTATTTTTAATATGCTTTTCATTAGCTAATCTCTTAGCTAGAGCTAAGAGGTGAACCTTATAGTTTTCTTAGATTGTTTAATTCATTTTTATTGGTTTTAAGATTGGATTTCATGTTTATGAACAATGGTTTGAAGTTTAATTCAAGTACTAAAGTAGTTTTTCTTAGTCTTATGATGACTCATGGATGTTTGGAAGAATTACTTGAGTTCTTAATTGTTGTGTGTTAGTCTAGACCTGTATGATCCAAGGAATTGGAGTACGCTCTAGTACTATGATCTTCATGTGGGAACTTCCTACCAAAGTTCTACTTTTATGGATTTCTGAAGTATGTTTGAGACTATGTATGTGATTTGAATCAAGTTCAAATCATGATCTAGCTTTGTCTTGTGACAGGACTTAATGATGGTCATGATTGTGAACTTAGTCTATTGGAATTGGGACTGACCTATGCTATTGAGTATGCTCGTCCTAGCTTACATTGAGTGAATCATGTACATTGATCATACATATGTTAGGTTGATTGTTTTAACCGCTCTATCATCCGACTAGATAGATCTTAATTTCGATTCTAGTTGAGAAAGTGAGAAACCATAACGAATTATGCATCTAAGGAAAGCTATAAGTGGATCCTTGATGCTCTAGTTATCTTTCCATTATCAGATTTTCTATTTTATGTTCAAAACCAATTTCACAGACCTCTTTGATTCTAGTTATTAGGATAGTTGGAATTATTTACTTCCTTCCCTGTGGATCGACCTCGGTCTTACCGAAATTATTACTACATCGCAACCTTACACTTGGGGAAGCAAACAAGTTTTTGGCGCTGTTGCCGGGGAAGAGGTTAAATGATTCTAATTGTTCTAATAGCTATAGAGTAGTCTTAGTTAGGTAGGATTTTCAGTTTTTATAGAAGTAGATTTTCTGATTTTTTTTCTAGATTACTAACAATTTTTTGTTGGATTTTGTAGGACATTGTTGCTGACATATATCTCACTCTACTGGGTAACATCTCTCCATCTCCCTTCTTTTTATTCCTTTTTCTAGATTAGGGTAGTTTCCAAGTCCTTAAAATTTCATCATGTATGATTGGACGAATGGTGCGTACAAGTACCTTTTGGAGGATGAGACGTCGGATTGGGAGACCCAAACTCATTGTGATCGGGATTCCTCCAAGCATGAATATTTTACTGAGATTCAAAGAACCTCCACTACCCCCCAACGTAAGACGCTACGTGATTACTGGGTTGAAAATAACAAGAGTGTTCTACCAAGTTTAACAGGAGGTAGGAATAAGAAAAAGGACTGGAGGAGTAATGAACAACCGGTAAAGACATTGTATGATCACTTGTATGGTTATGCCTATCAACCATCTTATCAGTATTCGTCATATAACACGTATGGTCTTCATCGAGAGAGTCCTCACACCTCTAGTCCAATGGAAGCTGAGCCAACCATGGATGCCAACAATTAACCTCAAGAGTTTCTTTCTCGTGATCCACAACCGACACGAACTCTTGAGGATACGCTACGAGAGTTTATGGAAATAACTGAGCAATGCATACAAAACCTCTCGCCATCTCAAAATCCTGAACCTGACATTGGGAACACCGAATCAATCCCCAACATAGAGGAGGATGTGGCTATCCAAGCCCAACCCTCTTCCGATTTGATGACTAAACTTTTAGGGGATGTAGATCTCAGTGATCCCACTATTACCATCGATTATGGTGAATCAACTATCTCTTTTAGCTATTCCGATTTGAATGATGAAGAGATTTCAAGGACGGTTGACGAACCTTAGGAATCTACAAAATCTGAAAGTGATAGTTTGATTGCTTACAATGAGGGTTTGAAGGATGATTGTGAGTCCATCATTTCTTCTTCCAAAGGGCTGAATGTTTTTGAGTCACCGGAAGATATTCTTGCTAGAGAGATGGCCGAAGTCGATATTTTTGAGTCCTTCCACCAACAAGAAATGCCGGATTCTATTGTGGAAGAACTTCCTTGGGTTGAAAATTTTGTTTCTTTGGATGATGGGGTGGCACAATCTGAAATTTCAAAAGATCAACCAATGCTAGATGATGTGCTTACCACTGAATCTGAAAATTTTTCTTTGGAAGACCTCCCCTCTATAGAGGAGGAATTCCTTACCCTTGAAATAGAATTTCCTCAATCACTTAGGGAGAACGAGGACCCTTTATCCCACTCTCTCGATTTCCTAGAGGAATGCATGACCCACCCCTATGATTTGGATGATGAGATGATTATGGAGTTGGATAGTTTGTTAGACACGGTGTCGGTGCCTGAAGAACACCATTCCACTGATTTACACTCTCTACCATTATTTGTGGAAACAACGTACAATTCTGAATTTGTGGAGGAGACAACCCAAACTAAAAAATACTTAATAATGTCTCTCCACCATTATGGGTTCTTCAACCCATTGAAAATTCTGATTGGGAGGACCCATTTTTAATCAATTACAACCCAATTCAGAACTTGAGGAAATATCTTTTTGTTGCTCTTATCTCCTCCTTATATGTGTGTGGTGCACACTATGATTGGACCTTCATGAAGAAACGCACCCATGTATACATTCGAGCAGGACTTTGGATGGTCCTTATGAGAAACCTATTGAAATTCATGAAGATCCTGCTCAAATTTGATCATGTAGTTGATCAGACTAATCAAAGGTAGGTAGGTAGGTTAGGATTTCTTTCTGTATTTAGGATTGAATAAGTCTCATTGAGACAATGGAAGATGCTAGAATTGATCAACTTACTACCTCAGGTACTCTCGTTCTCACTCTCCTTTGTTTTATGTCATTGCTCTCATGTCATGCATACTGCATATCTTATTACATTGAGGACAATGTAAGATTTTGGTTGGGGGGTGAGATTCCTTAGATGAATCTACTAGCTTTTATGACATTTCGAACAATTATGTAGAAAATTTTTTATTTTTGTAAAATTCAAAACTCTTTTGGAAAACGTTGTTTCTATGCACTCAAGATGATACGAGTATAAGAAGAGGAGATACAAAGTGAGTGATGTTGCAAGCTTTGAATTTCTCTTAATATATTGGTTTTATATGTGAATTCCCCATTTATGTGAGTGATAGAAAATTTGAACACTTTTACACTACACCTAGTTCACATTACACGATTTTCATGGGTTGAAAGGATTATGTGATTTGTGGTTTAGCTAGACTTTAATTTAAGGTGTTGAGAAACCAAGCCGGGGTACTTTGTCCATCCTTGTCCATGGGAAAAAAACGAAAGATACGGATTTCTAAAAATCCTATCTAATGAAAAAGAAAAAGGAAAAGGAATGATGAAAATTGGGAATGATGGAAAACATGGTGGAAAATTCTGAAAAGGGCTACCTATTACCAACCAGGGGATAGTCTACCCGTAACCAAAGCCGAAAATGGGAAGTAGTATGAAAACCGTCGGAAGGACGGTAAGACAAATTCCTGTCATAGGCTTCTTGTTGCTCTGTGCACCTTGAAATCCATAGTTTAGTTGATCTATGAAGAAGATAAGCCCAGAAACTCATGAGATGAACTTTCACTATGCACACTAGGTTGAATTTGTTCGAGTTCTTCTATTCATCAATCAATCACAGGCAAACTCTCTGGATAATTTGGTTGCTGCTCACACCCACCCTGGGGCAGCCCCTACATGTCATTATTGAAGAAAGAAGAATTTTTCCACTGCTCGAGCCAATGGAACAAGCATTGAGTTCAAGCCTAATATTATGTTATAAAACCACTGAAGAAGACTGGAGTAGCCCTTCGTTGACTATCTCAAGTATGGTTTCCTGCTTGAAGATCCAAAGCTTGCATATTATAGCAAGATATGTTGTACTGATGCTGGTATGACGGGGTATTGTTACGATGCCTGGATAAAGAAGAAGCGCAGCATATGCTGAAAGAAGCACCCAAAGGCGAATGCAATGCTCACTAAGCCAGGGAAATTTGTATCACCACGTGTGTCACATGGGTAATTATTGGCCCATGATGATGTAGGAGGCAATCGATTACTCCAAGTGTTGCCACCAGTACGACGACATCATCTACAAGCCACTTGAAGAGCTTCATCAGTCGACAATGTCATGGTCGTTTACAGCATGGGGGCTGGATATCATTGACCCTATCGCACCTCTATTTCCTCAATCATCAGTACATACTTGCCGTTATAGATTATTTCTCTAAGTGGACCCAAGTCGTACATTTGAAGAACGTAAAAGTGAATCAAGTAGAGACCTTCATCAGGCAGTCTATTGTATGTTGGCACGGGACCCCAAAGCATATCATGACTGATAAGGCCACACCATTGAAGAATGACCTTATCAGAAGGTTATGATGAAAGTTTAAGATCAAACACTGCTTTTCTACACCCTACTACCCACCAGCGAATGGGCTCGCTGGAGCCTTCAATAAGATCATAAACAAGCTATTGAAGAAGACAATATCCGACAATAAGAAACACTAAGACAAGCAGTTACCTAAAGCATTATGGGCCTACTGAACTACACATCGCACAACCACCAGGGCTACGCGATATTCATTAGTGTATGGGACAGAAGCGGTGATTCTGATGGAGATGCAGGTTGAATCCCTTTGAGTATCACTCTGAGAGTCGCTTACGGATGAGCAAAACATGAAAATACGGATGGCAGAATTGGACACCCTTGATGGGAAGAGGTTCGCTTCTCAGTGGCGTCTTAAGACTTACTAGAAACAAATATTTGCTTCGTATGATAAGAAAGTCTGGTACAAATCATTCCGGTGGGGCGACCTGGTTTTAGTGATGAAACGCCCGGCAATGTTTGCACATAGTGCTAAGAGAAAGTTTGACCCCAATTTGGATCCCTTCTGCATTATCGATGAAGTGTATTACAATGGAGCCTATCACCTTGTGGATTACAAGGGGCAGGGCATCGAGTTCCCTGTTAATGGTCGATTCCTAAAGCGATACTATTCTTAGTCACATAGCTTTACATTACATCACATTGAATTGTAAACATCCCGAAAGTACGAGAATTTATATACGGTGAAGTGAATATATTAGATGAAATCAGATATCTTGCATCTTTAATGCAATGTAACAGGTGCAAGAGGACGACTAAAGGAGCTCTCGATCCGAGCACGGCTGCTCGAAGGAGTCATTTCATATTTAAAGCCATTCAACACACCAATGGATCACCAACAGTCAAAATGAAATAGTCAGGGAAGTGAATTCAACATGAGAACTCATGTCATTTAGTCCACATTAACCGTTGTCCATTCGTCGCCAGTGATCATTTATAAGTATCAGTTAGAAAATTGTAAAAGCATATATAGCCACATGAACATGACAATATAAGCCAGAGTAATCATTCATCTATAAATAAGTTACTTAATAATCATTCAATGCATGACAAGGAACTAAAATTGAGTTCGATGGAAAGTAATATGGATAGATATTGCAAAGCGACAGGGAAGTCAAGGCCTCGACAACAGGCATGGAGCTTAGTCCTGTAACAGCTGGAGGAGTTGATCCTTCAAATCTTCCACCTTCACACATAATTGTTCTTCCTTGCAAGCCAGACTCATCATTTCATATATGCGCTTTTGAACAGCGTCAACCTTTATTTCCTCCAGAAAAGAGTCAGCCTCTGCATCACCCTTGACGCTCAAGAGATGATCGTGTACTTCTAGGAACTGAGCTACCGCACCCTTGATTGTGTCGAGGTACACACGCCGACAATGCGAGTAAGGGTGTTGTGGTGAACCTCGTGCTCCTGGGAAGCGTCTCTTGCTGCAAGCACTTGACCCCACTTATCAAGAAGCGAGGTCAGCATAGATTCCCTCACGCCTTCCAACAACCCCAACTCTTCCTCAGGAGATATAGACGTAGGCAATCCTGTCAAGCAGTCCTTGAAGAAGGTGAGTTTGCAGGCCAATGCGGCAATATTGCAAAGGTGAAAAGTGAAAGGAAGAGGGTTGACATCCAAGTGCACCAGCACCCGAGACATGTCAGCTCGGCAGGCGTCAAGCCCGGGCCATGCCTCAAGATGCTCAAGATCAGCTAACAGGTGTTAAAGATACTCTCGGGTCAAGGCGGAAGAAGAAGAAAATGCAATGAAGCTCGAGTGTTAACCATCTTAATCTGTAAAACTACGGAAGAAATGTAAGGATTAGGCAGGTGGAGATAACGAAGTTCAAGATTTGGAAGAAACAAAGGTAAACACGTACGCGCCAAAAAACTTGGTGAAATTCACTGAGCACAATGACATGCGCCGAAGACCCAGGGCACATGTGCTAGACTCCTTAAGAAAAATTCTTCGAATGGAAGGGTATGCGCCAAGGAAAGATCTCAACGGATGTGCATGTGCTAAGCATAGAGGGAAGCATAGAGCGGATGTACATGCGCCACGAGACTCACCCGGTGCAAGTGGATGCATTGAAGATTTGAAGCAGAAATCTCAAGCAGAAGCACGTGCACTGAGGTGAAACGCGGCGGATATGGATCCGTCGAAGGATAAAGTAAAAATGGATGAAGATTCGGAACCAGTTCTATATAGAAAATGACAGCTCGGCCAACTATTATAGGGACCCTGATCCATCGCACCACGCTAGAATCTGAAGCGTCTGACGCTGTGCGATGGAAGGGGCATCTGTTAGGGTAAAGAAAAAAGCACATGCGTTAGATGATTGAGTAGTCCAACAGAAGAAGAAACGTCGCACGGGAAGACGAACAAATGGACAAAAAATGCATGAGAAACGAGGCAAATAGATTTGTCACATGTTCACACACTGGGGCCCACATAGTGCAAATGTGAGGCCCACTTTACAAAAAATATCTGAGAGAGATGGGACCTCCCACGTGTGCATGCGCTTGACCCGATAGGTCTAACGCATGCGGCCACATCAGCTGGAGGGGCTAGAATGTGTTGAAATACAAAATGGCCCACCGCCTGGCCCGACGCAACCACATGCGCTGAGCTCTACGGTGGCTGCCCTACCAAGTTTAAAGCAAGCTGATTGAGAAATATGCTGCCACGTGTCACATGAGCAGTAGCCTACACTCAGAGACTTTTGGCTATAAATAGCTCATTCTGCCATTTACAAGGGATGGTTCAGCAACACGAGCTAGACTTTATACCAAAGAGAATTTTAACTGAAAACCAAAACCCTTCAGAATGTTGCTGAAATCTCTATTAAACCTTGTCGAGATCCCTTTTCCGACCACCATAGGTGCGATGTAAGGCCCGTACTCTTATATGCCCTCCATACGCTTAGTTTCCGGTGTCGGTATGTCCCGAATGGACCAGATTAGCGAGCCTTGATCGCGACCCTATTTTAATACCGTATCGACCCAAAATCTATACCTTGGCGACCACGTAGGCGCTACGAGTCCAACGCCGGTATGAAAGTTACAATCATTTGCGCAATCTGAGGCGTGCCGCACAACGCACGTGTGGCGTGGGCCCCACTTGCACAAGTTCCTAGAAAGTCTAATCAATCAATCAATCACTCTATTTATCCATTAATCAATCCCCCATCACCTTTTTCCATCAATCCATCATATGTCACGCCAAAAACCACTAAAGTCAACACCTACCCTACCCTGTAGCTATTAACCATTATTTTCCTCACTTTTTCCTTCCCTATCTACCCCCCTTTCCCCTTTTAATCCCTCATCTATCCCAAAAATCTCTACCCATACAAAGGCCATACGGGGGGGGGGAGGGGGCTTCTCATTTCCCATTTGCAAGAGAGAGAGAGAGAGAGAGAGAGAGAGAGAAGATTAAGAAGAGAGAAAGAGAGAGATTAAGAGAGAGCTTAGAGAGTTGGGAGAGTTAGAGGAGTTAGGAGTGGAGAGGAGCTCATCCGAGCCATCCCATCAATGACCCAACCCGATCCAACCGTCCATTCTTCAAGTGAGTGCAAGGGGGGACATAAACTCCCCTTTTCCTTGTTTTCCTTTCATTTTTTTGGGCCCACAAGTGGGCCATGTTGTGGGACAACGTAACATGCATGCAATCACAAAGTGGACCACTATGTGTGGCCGCTATGATATTTAGTTGTCATTCAACCTATTGGTTAGTTCACGCAGATGTGTACGAAGGAGAAACACAAATTTCAGCTTGATCTAAAGGTGTTTGGGCTCACCAATAAGGTGGCCGATCAAATGGTTGGAGTGGATTGTCCACACATGAGCCCCACTTGAATGACAAAATAAAGAAAGAGGAAAAAAAAAAATTTTAAAAAAGGTCCAGACGCTAGAACTGTCTAGCGTTAGGGACGCTAGAATGGCATGAGTGGGGTCTCCACTCGTGGGACCCACCTTGATGTTTGTGTTTGATCCACACCGTCCATCTGTTTTCCCGGATCATCTTAGGGCCAGGGCCCAAATATGAAACAGATCCAAATCTTAAGTGGACCGCACCACATGAAACAGTGGAGATAATGATGTCTACTGTCGAACCTTCTTTAGCCCACCTTGATGCTTGTAGACCTCATAACCTGTCCAATATAGGACTCATTGGGTCCCCCATGAGCTGGAAAACTTGATAGATGGAGTGGATCATCCTCATGTGGGCCCCACTTGATGAAATCAACAAAAAAAAAATAGTGTTGAACACTGGCCCCTCACAGCGTCAGAGGCGCTAGGAGTAACCAGCGTCCATGGACGCTGGACTCCTTGGCTGCCCAGCAGGTGGCCCACTCGTGGGACTCACCATGATGTATATGTATCATCCACGCCGTCCATCCCTTTTGCCAAATCATTTTAGGCCTCAGGCCCAATTTTGGGCCAGATCCACTTCCCAGGTGGGTCACATCATAGGATATAGTGGGGATAGTGACGTCCACGGTTGAAATCTTTCCTGGCCCACCTTAATGTTTTCTGGCCATCCAAACCTATCGATAAGGTCACACATACATGTGCAAATGACCCACACGATGCCAGCTTGATCTAGAAATTGTGTGGGCCCCACTATCAGGAAATGATGGAGATTGAACGGCTACCGTCGAAGCCTTCCTAAGGCTCACCGTAATGTTTATAATGCCATCCAAACCTATGGCAAAGGTCTGGATGGAGAGGAAAACACAAATAATAGCTTGATTCAAGACTAATGTGACCCCAGGGGGTCCCACGCTGTTGACAGCGTGCATGCGCACGCTACCCAGCAGGTGGCCCACCCTGTGGGTCCCACCATGATGTACTTGTCTTATCCACGCTGCCCATCTGTTTCCCCAGATTATTTTAGGACATGGCCCCAAAAATGAGACAGATCCAAGCCTCAGGTGGGCCACACCCACAGGGAACAGTGGTCATTGATGCCCACCATCGAAAACTTTCTTGGGGCCACTTTAGTGATTATTTTTCATCCAACTAGAGGTTGTGGGCCCATCTTTGGGTTCCACCTTGATGGATGTATGGTGTATAATGCCACCCATCTTGACCGGCGCGTGGGGCCCAATTTTGAGTGGGCTTCACTTAGAAAATGGTGGTGATTGAATACCTACCACTGAAACTTCCTAAGACCTACGATGATGAGTATTTGCTATCCAACTGGTAGGCGGGGCCCGCCATGGTCCCCCCTTTGAGATATATATATATATATATATATATATATATATATATATATATATATATATATATATATATATATATATATATATATGTGTGTGTGTGTGTGTGTTTTATCCATGCTGTACGCCTATTTCGTCAACCCATTCTGTATGTGCAACCCCAAGTAAGGGGCCGATATAGTCTCAAGTGGGCTATGCCACGAAGACCTTTACATTTTCAATGGTCCCCCACAGTCTGGGTCTCAATCTATACATATATTGGGCCATTAAAGGCTAACATCACATGATATGTTTGATAACATGCTAGTATACTTAGCTTGATAGGTCACACTGATAATATGCTTAGTATAATCAATATCATGCTCATTCATATGCCCATACGCATCATTTGTATGCCTTTTATGGATCACGATTAATCATAGCATATGCTATTTTGGCTTATTATACTTAGGGGACCCGTGCGAGACAAGGTCACCCCACGTGATTGCGCAGCATGCGTAGGTTTAGTGCATGACTTGAATTGTATGACTTATGCATCTCGCATTATGTATGTCACGATCGCCTTCACACCCTAGCAGCATCGGGGTGGTGGCCACCATAGTCACATCATGGTTGGCAGTAATGGACACCGGAAACATGTTCTAGCACGTGGGCGCTATGGATGTCCTTGGGTGAAAGTCCTTAAACCCTGTGGTACCAGTAGGATGCTCTAATGTCGAGACCGAGTGGATAACATGAGTGCCCGAGTGCCAAATACCAGTAGGCTACGTCTCCCACTATGTCGAGGTCGGTTGGAAAGGGATGTGACCCTATCCACCTGGGTGTAGTGTGCTATAAGCTAGGTCGAGTCTAACCAACTCGTGAAATAGGTCCGCTATCGGCGAGCCAGGTGGGCATTGGCATACCACTGACGAGGCGAATAGTGAGGTTTTTGCTACTCACTTGGTTATGCGCGCGATGTGTGGCGGCCAGTATCAGAGTGTACTAGACCCCGGTGATGTCCCAGATGAGAACCATTTTGATACATGGATTAGTTGAGGATTGACATGTTTGCATTGCATCTCTAGCATGTAACACTCGGCCATGTAGGCCCTTGCATCGCATAACCTTAGGATAGCTGATAGCATTCATGAGCTTGGTAACTTAGCCCTCTATCACTTTCACTTACTCTGATATCTGTCTACTTGTCATATGCATCACACACGCACACACGCACTCTACTGAGCTTCGTAGGAAGCTTATGTGTGTTTGTTTACACTGCAGGTACTAGAGCACATCAGCAGCGTTGAGCTCGGTTCATGTACCTAATATTTTGGACTTTTGCTACATTTTATGCTTTCCCTTTTCAGCACTGTACTCAACAAACTATATAGTGGATATCTGATGACGTTTTATAGTTTTGGTTATGCTCTTTTACACAAAAAAAAAATTCTGAAAATCCTCCTGGTGGGATCCCAGGAACCGAACCTGGCATATGAGAGCTAGGAGCCGAGAATGGGGTACTACAGAGGTTGTTGGCACCAAGGTCGGCGATCGAAAATTTAGTGAGCCCAGTCCCCGGGTTTGGGGCGTGACATGCGAAAGGCCCCACATCTCTGGTGCATGGTCCGGCGTGTGCTGAGTACGTGGCGCATCAGTTGGTGCGTCCGGCAGAACCCCAAAGAACATAAAAAATTACCAAGTACCTTGGTGTATGTTGTTGAGCTCTGAATTGTGCATATTCTAATCCCAATTGATAAGTACCTAATATTGTATAATTAACCTTGGTCGTTAAGAGCAATATTATTGTTTTCCTAGTTAATTATCCCTCATTAGGTTAATTTTCAATGTTCAAGTGATCAGGAGAGGTTGCGCAAGATCTGAACCAATCAGGGCATTTAAAGGCCTAAAAGAGAGCAAGATCAACCATCGGGGCAGCCTTGAAGGAAATCAGACCGTAAAAATGAAAGGATGGATCATGTTCTGCAGTGAACCGCATCACAATCGCTCTTTAGAAATCCAAATGCCAAACATGTGACATCAAGAATCCATCAATCCATGCCATCACATTCAACAAGGCAGGCCACAGTTTCATGAGCATCAGATTAATGGCCCTGATCATCTGACGCTGTGGACCCCTCATCCTCATCGACCATGGTGCTGCATACAAACTCCACATCCATCAAACATGATAATGGACCAGCGAACAGTCCAGAAGTGGCCGGGGCCCATCTTCAATGACCATCCAACGGACAACCTCTGCACATGCATGATATCAGGTGACCAACAAGGACGTCACATCTCCACGATTCACATATGTCATCACAAGCCAACGTGCAAGATCTGCCCGTGCAGCCCATCAACCATCAATCCATCAGCCTGCACGTGCAATCAACTCAGCCTTGTGATCAACGGACAACAGAAGTTGTCCCTACCGATCTTCATGTGACGAACAGCTATCACGGCAACGTCTCAACCGTCTACAAGCTGCACCCATCCATCAGCAAATCCATACAGCACTGGACCCTACATTATCAGCCGTCCATCTGCATCAGCGTACAACCTTCATCAAGGTCTCCATGATCATCACAGTCCAGCACCGTCCATGAGCAGGTCAGCCATGGAACTTCATCTTCACACATGCCAGCAAGGTGGACCCCAGGATCAGTCAATGTGCAGCCCACCTGATCTCCACCGTCCAGATAATCGAGCACCTAATCACATGATGCAGGCACACATATTTCAGTAGGATGTGTCCCATGTTGCACGTTCAACAACTAGTGACTGCCAAGCCTAATCAACGGCCAGTTTCAACCCTCATCCACCGTCCACAAGTGGACCCCAAATCCTAGCTGTCCAAGCAACTAACTGCTCCCTCGCCCAATAGCCCTTACTCGTCCACACAGATACATCATCAGTCGTCCATCCACATGAATTAGCTTAATGAACCCCACTTCCATCAACCATCGTCTGCACAAAGGGCATGCATCCCAGCCTTCAATCCAGCAAATGACGTCTCCACAATGCGACCATGGAGATCAAATCCCAGCCATACAACAGAATTTCAGTCGTCCATCCACGGGTCGCCCATGAACAACACTGTCCACCATCTAGAAGCAACTCATCTTCAATGGATGGTCCAGATTGTTCAGATTCTCCATGTCCAGCTTTTGGACCCAATCAACTCCAACTCATGTGGACCTAGTTAACTCACCTAGTTACCTTCCATCCATGGGCCAAGCAAATGCTCTCTCCATCCTCTTCCATTCATGAGCTCCAAACCAAAAAGAAAAGTTTGCTTTGGGCATTCCAAGCCTAAGTCTTAACACAAACCTAAAAAGCAAATCTATTGGCTTGGAAGTGCCACCTCATCATCCAAGCCTAACTCCAAGCCCAAACCTAAAGAACTTTTGTTTGGAGTGCCACCTACGTTGGAGCTTCTCATGAGGCTATAAAAGGAGCTCCTCTCCCTCTCATTTCCATCATCCCATCCAAGAGTTCTCTCTTCTCTTGCTTTCTTTTCTTTCTTTCTTAGTTTTGTAGGGTAGAGTAGTTTTTTCCTTTGTAGAGAATTTAGTCTTCCATTGTAGCATGGTTGGCTAAACCTCTAGCAAAGGCTAGGGAAAAAGCCTTTGAAGAAATTTGCAAGCTTTGGTTCTTTTAGTTTAACATTGTGCTTGAATGTTGGAGTTCTCTTTGGTTGATTGGTTTGGTTATCCACCTCGGCAGACGCTATTGTTGTGTAAGCCCCTTGATCCATCATCCACTTCGGGTACATTGGATGCTTGCGATCCCTTGTACACCAATTAGCTAGTTCATGATCGATAAAGTCCCTTGATCCATCATCAATTCCGGGTACGATGGATGCTTTGGATTCCCTACAGTCATTGAGCTAGTGTAGGTAAAGTCATCGATCTGTAAAATCCCTTGATCTATTGTAGACTCCGGGCACATTGGATGCTTTGGATTCCCTGCGATCGATAGACGAGATCTTAACAGTTGGATCGATCAATCAAAGCCTCATATCTTGTAAGTATGCATTTGATCGTATGATTTGTGATCTTATCAATTGACTTTTTGGCAAGGTAGTTGATCTATATAATTCCTTGATCCATTGTCGACTCCGGGCACAGTGGATGCTTGAAATTCCCTATGATCAACTAACAAGTTCTTTATGGTCAAATCTACCGGTTCAGATCACCATCTTTTATGAAATATGCAAGTGGTTTAACCGTTTCATCTTCCAATTGGAATGAATCTTTATTTGATTCCAGTTGAGTTATAGTTGGACCAATGAATCAAACCTAATCAAAGGTGGATCCCTAATGCCTTAGCCCCTTTTTCTATTTTTGTCTTTCATGACACACAATGTGCTCCACTCTTGTGGATTAAACCAGATTTCATTTCTCTCACCTAAACTAACTCCTCTAAGTGTTCTTAACCTCAATCCCTGTGGTTCGACCTCGGTCTCACCGAGTATTTTACTACTTCGCTACCTGCACTTAGGTGTGCAATCTTCGGATTATAGCACAAATAATCACTCATTATGCATATTTTGCATGTGCAAAGCACCTAACTAATGCATGTTTTGTGATTGTAAGAGAGAGAGAGAGAGAGAGAGAGAGAGAGAGAGAGAGAGAGAGCTAAAAGAACATATTTAGAAGCCTTTAAAGGATGATAGAAAATGGACCAAGAGAAGAAGAAAGAAGTAAGGAGAGGAGTGAGAGAAAGAATGAAGAAAATTAAGAAAAAAATAGGCTAGATCGATCAAGATCGATCGGCCACAAGGCAGCCCCCACTCTGCACTCGCTGGACCAAGGCCAGAACAGGTCCGACTAGTGAAGACCAGTCGAGCAGCCCAGTCCGACCGGTCAAGACCTGTGAGCCACACTTGGACAGCAAGCTTTTCTTAGAAGCTCCGATGTTTCATGCGCATTTGCGTAAGTAGCTGCACAATTCTGAAAGTTTCTGAGTCGGTGGAGCTCCAAATCTATAAAAGGACACCTAGGGGTGTATCGAAACACATGATAGAGGACTTGGGAAGTCGTGGGAGGTGAAGAGGATCGCTATGGAGCGTCTATAACTCCTTCGAATCGGGCTTTTTTATTTTTCTAGTAGTTTTTCCTTTGAGTTTTAGTTTAACCTATTGATGGTTGGCTAAACCACTTAGCTAGGGCTAAGAGGTGAAGCTTTTAATTGTGTACAATGTCAAATTCGAATTAGTTCAAGTATTTTTTATTTAACGAAGAACACTTCTAGTTTAAGTTTGAAATAAAGTTAGTATTTTTAGTTAATCTTCTATCTCTTGTGATTTCTCTTACATGGGATGTTTTGATTACTGAGATTGCTTAATGGGGTGTTGATTGATAAGATTTTGGGTTGTAGAGATCTTAGATCCATCATGATATGTTAGATGCTAGGGGATCTTACAAACTAAGTTTCTTATGAACTTATCTAAAACTAAACTATAAGGGGTTCTTATATTTTGATTGGATCTAACATAAGTGATATGTATTGATTTTGGGTCAATAGAAATTCAATTCATGCTTCTAAATCTAGTCTAGTTACAAGACTTGAGGAAGAATCATGAATGTGATCTTAATTCTTTAGTGAAGGATTGGGTTGTGTGATTGGATAGCCTAATGCCTTAGTTGATATGAGAGAACTATATCAATAAATGATTCATCTATGTTAGATGCACTATGATGATTTAATTGCTATATATTCCGATTTGATAGGGATAGAACTCCGATTCCAATTGAGTTATTGGTTTGAATGATTTGAATTAGCATTGTAAATTATTATAAGTGGATCATTGGCACTCTAGTGCTTATTTCCCTGATTTAATTCTAAAATAGAGAGTTTTATGTTCTTAATTTCCATCCATCATTACAAATTTGAATTTGGTACATCTTAGTTATAAAGTTTAGAATTGTTATGACAATACCTGAGGATCGACCTCAGTCTTACCGAGAATTATTACTACATCGCAGCCTTGCACTTGAGCCGAGTGAAAATGTTTTTGGCGCCACCAACGGGGATTAGATTAATGGTTTTGAATTTTGTAATTAAGGTATAGTTAGGTTAGATGGGTTAGGTTAGAGTTTATTGCTTTAGTAGAATTTTCTACTACTGACAAATTTTGTTTATTTTGTAGGGTTTTCTTCACTAATTTAGTTCTTCAAATCTGGTAACACTGTTCTAACTTAGTCTCTTTTAATTTTTATTTTATAGTTTTGTTTTTAGATTTTTTTAGATTTAGTTAGTTTTTGTGTGTTTTATGCCCCATTGGGAGTGTGATCATACATCGCCACTTCTAAGTGAGGAATGTTTAGTTGGAGGATTAATTAATCACAGATGAGTTAGAAAACGTCTAGGAAATCCTAAGTCATCTAAAATCATGGCTACGAATGAACCACATGATGTCGAAAACTTTGAGCATGCTGCACCACCAACTAGGTCAGAACATAATGAGAATGAGGAGCGCTATGTTCCTCCGATTAAAACATTGAGAGATTATCTACAACCGAAGAGAACAACCACGTATTCCTGCATTATTTTTCCAATGAATGCAAGAAACGTGGGCCTTAAACTGGGAAGTATCAAGTTACTCATGAAATTTCATGGACTCAATTATGAAAGTCCATATGCACACCTTAGTGAATTTGAAGAGATAACCAATACATTTCAATTTAATGATGTCTCCCAAGATATAATCAAACTGAAATTGTTCCCTTTCTCTCTAAAGGATAAAGCCAAATCATGGCTCCAATCTCTTAAACCTAGAAGCATTGAGACATGTGCTAAGATGACCTGAGAGTTCCTTAAAAAGTACTTTTCGGTTCATAAAACCAATGCTCTAAGGCGAACCATCATGAATTTCTTCCAAAAATTAGATGAAACATTCTTTCAATTTTGGGAGAGGTTCAAAGACCTTTTATTAGAGTGCCCACATCATGGTTATGAAAAGCGGCACTTGATTGACTTCTTTCATGATGGATTGAGTTCAAACATGCGCCAATTTGTTCAAATGATGTGTAATGGTGAATTTTTAAACAAAGCGTCCGATGAGGCTTGGGATTACTTTGATATGTTAGACGAGAATGCCTAATCTTGGGACATCTCCACTCCGACTAATAATCCCAAGTAAGCCCTAAGAGAGAAACGAGTACATGCATTAAATGAGGAGGATGATCTAAATACAAAGGTGGCGAGTCTAAAAAAGAAGGTTGAGGCCATGGAATTGAGGAGTATTAACATGATAACCACTGGTGAGGCAGTTGAAAGTATATGTGGTATTTGTGATAATGGTGTTCATTTAACAAAGGATTGCCCAACAATCCCTACATTTCAGGACATCTTGCGAACTCAATCAAATGTTACAAACGTTTACCAATGCCCCTTTAATTAGCGAACCAAATTCTAACTCGAATAATCCTGATTGGTGGTGTAAACCGAATCTTAATGGAAAGAATGAACACATGGTAAATACAAACAATGTTTTCCAAGGGTCTCCTCAAAAGAGCACTCTTGAGGATACATTGAACGCATTCATGATTGGACAAACTCAGATAAATCAGTCCAACATGCAGGCCATGAATGAACTTAAAATTTCAATTGAAAGAATTGAGACACACCTAAGAGTTAGGGAGAAAGGGACTATTTTGACCCAATCTCATCCTAACCCTAAGGAACAAGTGGAAACAAACACTAATTCTTCAACCCATCCTCATGTGGAACATGTTCAACCCATCACCACTCTTAGAAGTGAAAAAACAATTGAAAAATCTAAACTGGTGAAGGCCCAAAATTCTAATGATCAGCTTGATTCTAAGAGTAATGGTGAATCAAGCAATGCTCCACAAGATGAAGAGCCGGAGCGTATGTATAAACCTATGGCCACACTCCCTCAACGTCTTGTCTCAAACAAAAGGCCAAATAAAAATCAGGACATTATAACAGTCTTCTAATAAGTTAAAATCAACATTCCCTTGTTGGATGCAATTAAGCAAATTCTTTCATACGCCAAATTTTTAAAGGACCCATGTGCCATAAAATGTAAGAAAAACGTGCACAAGAAGGCATTTTTTACTGAACAATGAGTGCTATATCATATAACAAAACACCCTCCCCAAATTCAAAGATCACTGAAGCCCTACAATCTCTTGCATGATAAGTAACTTCCAGATCAATAGAGCACTTCTCGATCTAAGGGTTAGTGTTAACTTGATTCCCTACTCGGTATATGAGCAACTTGGGCTTGGTGAATTAAAACTGACCAAGATAACTTTACAACTTGTGAATTGTTCCGTTAGAATACCGAGAGGAGTAATTGAGGATGTGTTAGTCCAAATCGATAAGTTCTACTACCCGGTAGACTTTATTGTTTTGGATACACAAGCGATTACAAATGTATGCACTCAATTTCCCGTCATTCTAGGCCGACCATTCCTAGCAACCGCCAATGCTATAATCAATTATAAGAATGGAGTGATGAAAATATCTTTTAGAAACATGACAATGAAGCTGAATGTGTTTCATTTGCAGAAACAACAAAAGGATGAGGATGAAGATGAGATCCACATGCTTAATTTCATAGATACAATTGTGGATGATGCTGAGCCACCCTTGGCTAAATTTTTTAAAACCTTAGAAGTTTGCTTCGCTCATTCTAAGGAAGAAGTAATTTTAAATATTGATGAGGCCTTGGAAGAGTCAAATTCTAAAAATTTGATTGACAAGACACCAATCACTGACTTGAACAATTTTGTTATGTAGGAATTTGATGGATTGGTGCTTGACTTGCCTAAAGAGAGACTAATTTCTGAAAGTGTAGTAATTGAGGACTTGTTCCAACCTACACAAGTAACTGAGAAGGTCGAAGTTTCCTACACTCTAGAAGAGTGTTTCACATATTTTGAGGATTGAGATGATCCTACAATCCGTGACATTACTAATGCCTTGAGGGAAACTGCACCGGTGCCCACAAAGACTCCTTCCATGGAATGTAACACCAAAGTATCAATCGTATAAGCACCGGTAGAATCTGAAAATGTGGAGACCATACCGACTTATGAAGAAGAAATACAAGTCTCTACATCCCTTTGGTTTGTTCAAACCGAAGTACATCATCTCTGGGATAATCTTAACTTGAATAATTTTTTTCCAAACAAGTTGGAAAGGAGATTCATGTTTAATGAATTTCAACTAAAGAAATTCTCCTTTTCTAACACAGGGGTGATAACTTTGAGAAACTCGCTGAAATTTTTCAGTAGGATTTTCAATGGATTAAAATAACAAACATCACCCATGTGCATTATGAAGCGGGATGGTGGATGGTATTGCTAAAAATATTTTACTCCACCTCATAATACTACTAGATTCTATTCCTTTGGATGATCATGTGTATCAAGATTGGCCTCCTAGTCTGACGGAGGTATAGGCTAGTTTTATTAGTTTTAATTGTTTAGTTGTTTGGAGTTATAGACCTCCATGATCGACTCTCTCAGGTACTCTCATTCTCACTCTCCTTTATTTATTTCATTGCTCTCATGTCATTGATTATTGTATATCTTTTTACATTGATAACAATATAAGATTTTGGTTGGGGGTGAGATTCCTAGATGAATCTAGTATTTTGTGATATTTCGAGCAAAATTTTGTAGTAAAAACTTTTTTTAATTTTTCTGAAAATTCAAAACTCTTTTGGAAAACCTTTTTTATATGCACTTGAGATGTTACGAGTATGAGAGAAAGAGAGATGAAGTGATTGATTTTGAAAGTTTTGAATTACTTATAATATATATAATAGTTTTCTATGTGAATTTCCCTATTTATATGATTGATAGAATGTTTGAACACTTTTGAGTCTAGTTCATATTATACGATTCTCATGGTTTGAAAGAATTATGTAGACTTGTAGATTGGCTAGATTGAGATCTAAGGCATTAAGGAACCAAGCCGGTGAACTTTGTCCATCCTTGTTCATGTGAAAATAAGAGAAAAGAATGGATGATATAGATTTCTAAAAATCCTATGTCATGTATATGAAAAGAAAGAAAAAATGGTTATTATTGAAAATGTTGTGAAAAATTCTGAAAAGGGCTACCTATTACCAACCAGGGGATGGTCTACCCATAACCAAAGCTAGAAATAGGAAGTAGTGTGAAAGTCGTTGAAGGAACGGTAAGAAAAATTCTTGTCAAGGTATTTGGCTGATTTGTACACTTTTAGATCTTTAATTTCGTTGATTTATGAAGAAGGTAATCCTGGATATTCATGAGATGAATAGTCGCTATGCACACTAGACCGCACTTGTTTCGATCATTCTATTTTTTCATCAATCAGTGGGGATTCAATGTCTTTGAATTAGGGAGTTTACGATTTCAACTTCTTATCACTAATTCTCTTTGAATTTTGTGCTTGTATGTCTTAAAGTTTATAATAGAAGTATAGTTTCTAAGAGAGAGTTATGTTTTTAGAGAAGTGAATTGTTTCACGCATGTTTTGCTCGGGACTAGCAAAATGCTTGTTGAGGGTGTGTTGAGCTCTGAATTGTGCATATTCTAACCCCAAATCATCACTCATTATGCATATTTTGCATATTCAAAGCGCCTAACTAATGCATGTTTTGTGATTGTAGGAAAGAGAGAGAGAGAGACTTTGCTTATTTAAAGCTAAAAGAACATATTTAGAAGCCTTTGAGGATAATAGAAGATGGACTAAGAGAAGACGAAAGTGTTAGTGCACTTTTCTATGGCATACTAGTGCACCTTATTTGTCAATTACTTAGGTCAGTGAGTCTAGTGTCAGTTGAGCTTAATGAAGACGAAGACCGAAGACTCAAGACGGACCAGTTGCATCAAAAAAAAAAAAGAAACAGGTGAAAGTGATGCCTTAGTGAGCCTCAACCTTGTACCTATCCAAAACCATAAACCTCTAGATGACCATGACCAATAGGCATACCCTTAGTCATCTCAGATTGGCCCTAGGTGTCCCAAAAGACCACCAAAATAATGGCCAAAAGGTTGCATGTTCTACTACAAAACATAAACAAAAAACAGCAGAAAAATATGCTTGGCCGGGAGCCCGACCCAGTTTCCAACGAGCGCTCGACCTAATAGGGGAATCAAAATCCGTCTAGTGAGTTAACCAAGTATC
Organism: Liriodendron chinense; assembly: GCA_003013855.2. Taxonomy (NCBI): domain Eukaryota; kingdom Viridiplantae; phylum Streptophyta; class Magnoliopsida; order Magnoliales; family Magnoliaceae; genus Liriodendron; species Liriodendron chinense. The sequence continues at coordinate 56,685 of PVNU02003522.1, read as the reverse complement.
CAAATGGTCATCAGGCGCCCGACCACAACCTGTCCGGGTGCCCGACCAATGCAAAAAATGTCTAACTACATAGACCCATTCTAAATTGAATTTCGGACGCCCGACCAAAGTGACCACCGGGCGCCCGACCAGTGAAAGTATGGTCATTGGGTGCCCGACCACACCTTGTCCAGGCGCCCGACTAACTCTAAAGATGTCCAGTGACCAAATTTTTTTATGGACTGGATTTCAGGCGCCCGACCCTGCTCGAATCTGCCCGTTATTTGACCGTTGGAGAAAGTTTATAAAAGCGGGGGGATTCGGTTTTAGAGTTACGAGAGGAGATTTTGAGGAGATAGAATTCACCATTGCTAAAGACCATCAGAGGCTCTATTCCAAACCCATAGCAAGTCATTCTCCTTGTGTTTCATCACAAGCTTGGGCCATTCAATGGCAATATGAGAATGGACTTGTTCCCTTTTGATTCCTATAAGTTTACAAACCTTGATCATAGTTAAATCCCTTGTCTAAACACCACCTAGGAGTCTAAATAGGTGTATTCCTCTAAGAAACCCATTTTCTATCATTTGTAGAGGATTCACCATTCCCTAGCACCTTGGGCATCTCCAATGGAGCATCACATGCAAGGGAGCTGATCTTGGAGCTGAAGCCCTGGCAAAGCAGTGGCATCAAAGATCGGGAGAGCGCAAGGGTAGCTGATTGAAGAACGGGAGAGCGGACATCAAGTAACCCGAAGCGGCGCTGAACAAGGGGTTCATCCGACAAGTAAGGTTGTCTTTGTTGAGAGTCCATCCACTCAATTCCTTATGGGAGTTAAGTGTAGAGTTTGTTAGTCAAACTCGAACTAGGGTCGTTTTTCGATCCTTGGCTTATTTGTTGAGCCTAAAACTCTAGGGACGTTAGCTGTTCCTTGGCCTGTTTGTCAGCCTAAAGACTAGGGGTTGTTTGGCACTCCTTGGTTTGTTTGTCGGGTCTAAATTCGAGGACGTTTGCCGTTCCTTGGTATGTTTATCGGGCCTAAACAAGTCTCCAAGGGGAGCCACCAACACGGGTGTGAACGTGTAAGTTGGGAGGAACCGTAAACTCCCCGGTTAGGTGGATCCGAGTTAAAACACCTTGGTTGGGAGGAACCAGATTTAAACTCCCCAGTGAATGCCGGTGTGCTCAAAGGGGTTGAGTACTTGAACGGGGAGTGGAGTAGACAAATAGTCGAACCACTATACATGCTTGTGTTTGTGATTGTATTTGAGCACATGTCTTATTATATATTGTGTTTAATTGCTTAAATATGAATGTTTAATTAAGAATGTATGATAGGCACTTGATAGGCACATCGACACACATAAGATGTACTTTCACTCCTCATGTAGACTTGAGCTCATGTTGATCCATCCTCTATAGTCTACTTGTGTTGCTTAGACTAGATTGTTGATTGCCTTAATCATTTGCTAGTCTATTGATTGGACTCACTTAGGCTTAGAAGCCGAAGTGTTCTTGCTTACTTAGTTTAATTTGTTAAAACAATTAAGTAGGCGAAAAGAATTTCAAAAGATCTTAATCACCCCCCTTTAAGTCTTAACCATAATTTTAGTTTCTCATTAAGATTCTGCACGTGTATGCGTAGGGTGTCATGTTAAACTACCCAACATAATTTCAGAAAGAAGCAAGGAGAGGGTGAGAGAAAGAAAGAAGAAAATTAAGAAAATAAAAAGGCTAGACTGGTCAAGACCTGTCGGTCAAAAGGCAACCCCCACTCTGCCCTCGCTAGATCAAGGCTAGAACTGGTCCGACCGGTCGACCACACTTGGACAGTAAGCTTCTCTTAGAAGCTCCGATTTTTCATGAGTAATTGCGTAAGTAGCTGCGCAATTCTAGAAGTTTTTGAGTCAGTGAAGTTCCAAATCTGTAAAAGGACACCTAGGGTTGGATCTAAACACATGATAGAAGGCTTGGGAAGTCGTGGGAGGTGAGGAAGATCGCTATAAAGCGTCTGCAACTCCTCCAAATCGAGTTTTTTTTTATGTTTTTAGTAGTTTTTCCCTTGAGTTTTAGTTTAACCTATTGATGGTTTGCTAAACCTTTTAGCTAGGGCTAAGAGGTGAAGCTTTTAATTGTTTACAATGTTAATTTGAATTAGTTCAAGTATTTTTTTATTTAATGAAGAACACTTCTAGTTCAAGTTTGAAATAAAGTTAGTATTTTTAGTTAATCTTCTATCTCTTGTGATTTCTCTTACATGGGATATTTTGATTACTGAGATTGCTTAATGAGGTGATGATTGATAGGATTTTGGATTGTAGAGATCTTAGATCCATCATGATATGTTGGATGCTAAGGGATCTTACAAACTAAGATTCCTATGAACTTATCTAGAACTAAACTATAAAGGGTTCTTATATTTTGATTGGATCTGAGATAGGTATTTATGTATTGATTTTGGTTCAATAGAAATTCAATTCATGCTTCTAAATCTATTCTAGTGACAAGACTTGAGAAAGAAACATGAATATGATCTTAATTGTTTAGTGAAGGATTGGGCTGTGTGATTGGATACGCCCAATGCCTTAGTTGATTATGAGAGAACCATATCAATAGATGATTCATCCATGTTAGATGCACTATGATGATTTGATTGCTCTATATTCTGATTGGATAGTGATAGAACTCCGATTCCAATTGAGTTATTGACTTGAATAATTTTAATTAGCATCGTGAATAGTTATAAGTGGATCTTTGGTGCTCTAGTGCTTATTTCCCTGATTTAGTTTTCAAATAGATACTTTTATGTTCTTAATTTCCATCCATCATCACAAATCTGAATTTAGTCCATCCTAGTTATAAAGTTTAGAATTGTTACGACAATCCCTGAAGATCGACTTCGATCTTACTGAAAATTATTACTACGTCGCAACCTTGCACTTGAGGCATGCAAACATATGTGGGCGTGCCAGTTGGTGCATCCACTCCTCAACCCCCCCAGCACATGCACTAGAGCTCTGGGCACATACGCCAGACGCCCAGAGCCAGGAGCATACCACCTCCCTCCTTTAGCGTTTCTATGTTTAGTTCATTTTGCGCGCGACCCGATTAGCTCCATTGCATGGTCAATCCACCCATTATTCAGGATTCTAAGCATGCAAACGGATCATCTACTAGTCAAAAAACATGAACATTATCATGCAGTTGTATAATGGCCCTTTGTTCAAGGCATAAACAGGTCAAACGTGACTATGATGTACCACTAGAAACCTTACAGATCTAAATTCGAAATAACAATACAAAGTTAATGCTTAAAGAACGACTATCCTAGAACAAGTCAATGTACTACCCATTAGAGTCGACCTGCCGACTGAGTCGCTTGAGTTCACACTCGTAGTCTGATCTTCCCGTGGTCCCCGTCTCTATGACGGGAGTAGGCTTAGTGTTGCATCACTTGACTATTACTTGGTGATCTCTCAGCTTGACCCAAAACGACATGGACATAGGCATTCGATCTATCAAAAGGACGATCCATCCATACAAAGCTAAACTTGGACCTTCGTGGCCCAATACATACACAATAAAAACATAATTCCCATTGACATAGTCTTTTGCTTTTTAATCAAGGGTCATCGATCATTCGATGTAATTAAGGGCTCATGTCAACCACGACCTGGAATGTAAAGGATCTGAAATCTCTGAAAATAAAAGATTATCTTTGCGCCTTGTCTCTTGCGCACTTGTTTGTCTTGTTTGTGAATATCTATGAATTCCCCATTCCCCTAGCAAAAGAATATAAAAATACAAATGCAAGCGAATGCATTAGCGAATCCCATCATTCAAGATTTAGTTCTAACAGAAAGCATCATACATACAACGATACAGATGACCGAGGAGAAAAGGGACAAGATCTAGCCAATGTTCTCAATCTAGTGTTTTGGCTAGTCGCACATATTCTTTGGTAACTTGAGAGGAGCTCATGTAGAATAAGTGACGGAAAATCCACATCAACAAGAAAGTCGCATGTTCTTGGTCATCAACCACTTTGGTCGACTTGCGCTGAGAAGACCAAGCAGGATTGTACTTCGTTCTATGCGAAGTTCGGATACACAGGATCACTGTTAGAACTAGAAAAATGAACTCCATAACGGAAACATTTTCCTTGAAATGTTGTATTTTGTTGCTCTTGGGTTCTGAATAATGGAAACATTCATAAACAATCACAAGCATTCATAAAAATACACAAGGAGAGATATCGCAAGGCGAATTTTATTCCAGAGATCCTGAGATCTTGTACATTCCAGGCTGTGATCTGGCACGAGCCCTTAATTACATCGAATGATCGATGACCCTTGATTAAAAGGCAAAAGACTAGTCAGCAGGGACTATGGTCTTAGAGTTTGTGGTCATAGAGACCTGTATTTGTTTTGTTATGGACTGAACCATCTTTGTATTAGTCAGATGTCTATGTCCCATGTTTTGGCCGGAGATCCGGGCTGAAACTATCAGGGTTTATGACTGAGAAGGACGACTCTGGGCCTGCGCCTGTCAATGTATGGACAGGTGACCTCGGGAAGTCCACTCTGCAGTTGTGTATACCTGCGTAGTCCAACCGACGGATGCCGTTTTTAATGGGTAAGGCATCGACTGTTGTGTTGTGGTAGTTCATAACAATTGTCTTGTAGTGAGCTGGAACTCTTTGGTATGGTTTACTGTGATAACCATAATCCCGTTCGTCTAGCTTTTGACTCAAATCGGATCACATCTTTACAGAGAATGTGAATGATGACATGTTCGCATAGTTCTGGATGCTGGCGGCGTCTCTTTCGAGAAGTCGTTTCGTTCATCACGTCGAATTAGATTGGTCTTTGAAGATGCACAATTCTGCTCATTTAGAGATCCTGGAATGTCCGTTTGACCATTCCATTGCGTCCGGAACGCTCGAAATACCCAAAATAGGCTCAAGCGGCACTTGAAAACACTTAAAATTGAGCCCGGTACACCCATGAACATTTTCCGGAATTGGCTGATTTTTTGGGTGCGTGGGAGTCCAACGCACCTTCAAAATACATATCCGCTTTTTGTTGATTTTTCAAGTGCGTCGAGTTATTTTCGGGTGCGCTGGAGTCCAATGCACCCTGAAAATACATATCCGCCTTTTGTTGATTTTTCAGGTGCGTCAAGTTATTTTCGGGTGCGCTGGAGTCCAATGCACCCTGAAAATACATGTTCGCTTTTTTGTTCATTTTTTGGATGCGTCGAACTATTTTCAGGTGCGCACTCATACTTGTGATTTTTTATGACCCGGACCTGCGGTGGTGTTGGTCGGTGTGACCTTCCGGTGGAAGATACAGGCGATCGGAAAAGAATTCCGGTCACCGGGAAAGTTTTCCGGCTGTCGGAAAGGGATTCCGGCGAGGGTTTCCGGCGGCAAAATCCAGATACTCAGGGGATAATCTCTCTCTCTCTCTCTCTCTCTCTCTCTCTCTCTCTCTCGTAATCTGTACAAATGAATAGTGGGGGGGTATTTATACCCGAGAATACCGGACAACGACCAATGAGGACCTGCCACGTATGACGCACCCCAAAAATACCTTGACGCACCCTTAAATGGACGCGTGGGGACTCTGACGCACCCCGAGATGAGATTTTGAGATGTGCTGATTTTATGGGTGCGTCGAGCCATTTTCGGGTGCGTTGAGGTACAATGCATCCAAAAATGCCATGCTGGTCATTCGTGATTTTATGGGTGCGTCGGACAATTTTAGGGTGCGTTGAGGTACAATGCACCCTGAAATTGCTGTTACGTATTTCCTGAATTTACGGACGCGTCGGAGGTATTTTTTGGATGCGTCAAGCTATTTTTCGGATGCGTCAGAGGTGAAATACATCCTAAACCACTTGTTGAATTTTCATGAATTTAAGGGTGCGTCAAGCTGAATAATTGGGTGCGCTTGACGTACTCGTGTTTTGCAAATTTGGGTTTTGCAAAACGGAGGGCCTGTGGGGCCTGTTTCCCGGTGAATCGCCATGCACTGCTTATCATAATTCATGAAGGATGGCCCCGCTTGATTCTGGTCGGTTTCGATCACGGTGATCCGTGGGGTCCATCGGAGAAAATGGCTAAGTACTGGATCCTTTGCAAAACTGGGTATTTTGGGTGCGTCGGATAGTGTTTTGTGGAATTTCCTCGAAGCACGTGCCCAGTCGATTTGTTTTAGAGGGTACTGACTTTTGGGACCCCAACAATCATCAAAAGGAAGAAGATGGGTAAAAGTGCACACATCCATGATTGTTGGACTCAAAGGACCGCATCCAAAATGGAAGGAATTGGTCGATCAATTCCAAAAAGGTAAAGCTGCAACAAGCATCAATGTGTCTTTTGTCTGGTCTCGGAGCGACAAAGAGATGCATTCATAGATGCCAATTCATTTTCAGGTCTCGCCATGTTGCTAGGACACCTGATCAAACCATTTTCACAATCCATTTAGTTGCCTAGGGCACGCTTTAAGAGACTTGAAGACATTGCTTGGTTGGGAAGTGAATTGGATTGAAGAATGATACTTTTGCCTAAGCACAAGGGGAAAATGGTCTCATGGGCGAAAGTCTAATAGGGTTGGTTGAAGGGTCAAAAGCTGGACTGAGTGCCAGATATGACAAGTTCGAATCAACAGGAGCGACAAAGATGATTTCTTCTGTAATTCTGGGTTGTATCCTTTCCATTTCTTCAGTAAAATGATCTTAATGGTAGACATGGGGAGTGGACGAAGAAGCAGCCATGGAAGAAGTAGAGTTTTCGACTGAAGAAGACGAGGTAGTGTATGAAGAATGGATGAGAAATTTTGAAAAGATTTTAAATGAGCGTATATATGGGATGGAGATATAAGCATTAATGAAAAGATAATGATGACTCCTCGCACAGAGTTGTTCATTTAAGGAAAGAACCATGTATCACGATTTCAATCGATGACAAGTGACAAAAACTGTCATTTTGGTTTTCATCTCGGTTGTTCGCTCGCCTCAAGTGCAAGGCTTGCGATGTAGTAATAATCTCGGTAAAACCGAGGTCGATCCATAGGGAATTAAGGTAAACCAATTCAAACTATTCCAACAACTCCAACTGAAATTGCGGTTTGCACCGTGTTATAGGCAAAATGGTGGAGATAAGATTTCACGTGGAAATGCTCATTTGGCCCTCGAGATCATCTGATCAAGAGTCGTAGAACGGGTAAAAGAGGAGTGCGGGTTCGACTCTCGAGATCGTAAGTTCGGGAGTCGAATATTGGATAAGTGCGGGACGACCATTCGACTCTCGAGATCATCTGATCGAGAGTCGAATATTGGATAAGTGCGGGACGTCCATTCGACTCTCGAGATCATCTGATCGAGAGTCGAATATTGGATAAGTGCGGGACGTCCATTCGACTCTCGAGATCATCTGATCGAGAGTCGAATATTGGATAAGTGTGGAACATCCATTTGACTATCGAGCTCACCTGATCAGGAGTCATGGATAGTCAAATATGGAAAACTAGATTCGCGAGCAGACCTTCTCACAAGTCGTTGAAAGACGTTACATCTAAGTGTGTACTTGGACTCGCGACCATATTTTAATATGCGAGCAGCTTTCCTGCGGAAATCTCTTAGCCTTCAGTACTAGCACCCGATTCCCATCGAGCAGTTTGTCCAATCCCTCTGCGACACCAAGCAAGGCCACATCCAGTTCGGTGGTCCCCGACTCGTCGGCGTCTCCTTCCTTTTCGGAGGTTATGACTCCAACTACGGGCGTCTCCTTCCTTTTCGGAGGCTATGACTCCAACTACGGCTTCCAGCTTATCATGATATATCAGCGCTATTACCACGCTTATTGGTAGTCCGTATAGGTCGGCTTTTGGGTTTATCTTCTCTAAATGGATCCGGATTTCAAGGGATTGCCATCAAGGGGCGTGATTGTTGGAGTAAATCATCGGGTTGGATCTGACTCAAAAGATAAGATTTTATCCCACGAAATCAGCAAGATCTCAGTATCGTACGCGATATCAACGGGATTTCGACATCTTACGTAACAAATTGGATTGTCTCCAGATCTATATAAAGGGGTGGCCCCATTAAGAGCAGGTACGCACACATCATTCAATCTTGGTCCCGTTTTGCTTGGCTTCTCTTCTTACTGTGGCCTAACTTAAGCATCGGAGGGCTAACGGCTGGTCCCCAGCCACCCTTATTTGTTGTCTTGCTTCAGGTCTGGTGGTGGAAATCCCTGTTGGAGTGAAGGAGAAAAGCCGGAGGATCTCGTTACAAAATATGACATTAACACACCGTTATTGAGATAAGCTTGAAGGTATGCTTATGTCCTAGAGGGGGGTGAATAGGACTTTTTACAAATTCCTTGTCAATTAAAAACTCAAGAGCATTCACAAATTAATTTACCAATTTAATATATGTAAATACAAGTAAATAGATCACATAAGGCCTTTCTAAATGATCAACTATACTAAGTGAAGCATTTGATCAAACGGTTGATATGCATGCTTGAACTAATCTTTCAAAGATGTCATATGGGCATTTTGTCAAACATGAGATGGACATTCAGTTAAGCACTCATGTAATTAATCAATAAGGCATAATAATAGACAAAATACATTCACCATAAGACACACGATGTATAGTGGTTAGACGATGAGTCTACTCCACTCCGGGTTCAAGTACTCAACTCCTTTGAGTACACTGGCATTCACTATCGGAGGTTTTAAATAAGGTTCATCTCTCAACCTTTACAACCTATACAAGGTTAATGCCTACACAAGGACTTCCATAAGTCCTACTCAAGGACACCCACGTATTCTCCCGTGTTGGAGGCTTACACAAGGACTTCCACGTCCTACACAAGAACAACTCCGAGATTGGATCACAATCTCTAAACCCCAATCTCAACAAGAAAGGCGAATCAAACAATGGACTCTATAAGCTTAACCACTTACAAGAGATGAGCCCCGATGCAGCGTCGTTGAATAGCTTCTGCTTCCACGAATGCTTCAACTCCTCTTTCAATCTCCCATGATCAGCTACCTATGCATATGATGTTTCTAAACTAATGTCGGGTAGGTGGGAGGAGGTGTTGGAGTTCCCCTTACCTATTCAATACAATGGTGATGATAGAAACTACCAACTTTGAGTATTAAATGGCTATTGATGACCAAGAGATTCAACAAGATGGGTTAGGTCAGCCATGAATACTTTGCTTAAGTTCATACTTCAAACCGAGCTTTGAGTGCTCATTGAAGTGTCATGAATCACTTGGTTTGAGTGATGAACTCTAAGCAATGATGAGCAAAGGAATGTTAGATAATGCTCTTAATTGCCCCTTCCAGTCCTCTCAATGGGTGTGCAAGTTGTACCATTAAAGGCCTCAAGATATGCCTTTATAGAGGCCCAAAATGAGCACAAACGGATATAAAATGGTCATATTCTGACCTGCTTGAGACCCCCTCCGCCCGGTCGGATTTGAGGTCGGACCTGTTAGCCGGCCTGCCCTCAAATGGGTCGGGAGATATTTTAGCATATCCGACCTGCTAGCCGGCCAGTCAGATAGGGCAGCCGACCTGCTGTCCGACCTGTTGGCTGGCCGGTTGGCAGGCTTGTCCAAATACTATATTAAAAGAGACTGGACAATTTTCCCATGTCCGGCCGGATAGACCATCCGACCTGCTGTCCAACTGGTCATTAGACCTGTCGTGCTGTTTTTTATTTTTACTTTTAAAGCCCTTATATATGCCCATATTCAAGCTGATTTCCAGCTGAACTATTTGTGCCCAACTAAGGTGATTTTCCTATGATTTTTCATAGTTTGGCACCTACTTAATGAAGGTCCAAGACTGATCATCTTGACCTTAAGACCGTGGATTAAATGGCTAAGATTAGTATGTTTAAAATGCCACAAATACGGGTGTTTTGGGATCCTATGGTCTGTCTATATGCAACTTACCTTCTGAACTTGTTTTGGCTTGAACTTGAGTGCGGAAAGCAGCTTCGGTCTTCAAGTCTTGAGTCTTCAATCTTCGTCGGGGCTAACAAGACTAGACTGACTTAAACAATCACGAAATTGACAATATAATGCACTAATTAGTGCACTAACACCAACTTCAGCGATTTTAGGATTCAAATAAATAAACTAGACAAAAACAGTAATTTAGAAAAGAAAATTGTAATTAACGGAACTAAGGCCTCAAGGATCCACTTGTAGTAAGCCCATGTGAATTCATTCATCCAAGCATAAGCACAACTAAAATTGAAGTTCTATCTCTCTTCTAGTTGAAAATTTTAACATTCAAACACAAACAATCTCCACTTAAGTCAGAAATTAAGATCTAGTTCTAATGAAGCACATAGAACTCAAATATGTAGCCTTCGAAGTAACAGCCATGCCAATGGACTATTCTATGCTTAAGGGTTACTACAATTTAAATCTAATCAACCCAAACATGATAATCTCAGAGAATTACAAAGAACCCATGTCCGAAGCACATGAACTCTCATAAAAACATCCAAAAACACCAACTTTATTCAAACTAGAACTTAAAAATCCAAACTTAAAATAAAGTTCTTGAATCAAACAAATTCAACATGATAACTACCTACAAGCTTCACCTCTTAGCCTTAGCTAGGAGGTTCTAGCCAAGCATCATCATACTACAACTAAAAACAATGAAAAACTTATAAAAAGCATGAAAAACCAGGTTCGGGAGAGTTGTAGACGCTCCACGACAATCCTCTTCACCTCCCACGAAGTCTCAAGCCTTCTATGATTCCTTAGGAATGTAACCTAGGTGTCCTTTTTATAATGGAGAGACTCCACCACCTCAGAATCTTCCAGAATTATGTAAGAACTCCCGCAGTGCATGAAAAACAGAGCTTGTTAAACAAGCTACTGGAATCTCACAGAAATACATTGGCCGACCGGTCTTGACCGGTCGGACTTGTCTTTGAACAGTCCAGAGAGTGCAGTGGGGTGGCCGACCTCATGGCCGACGGGTCTTGACTGGTCGGACTAGTTGGTCCTTGGTTCAGCGATGTTGAGAGGGGGCTAGCATGGTGGCCGACCGGTCAAGACCGGTCATGGCATCCTTGGCCGACCAGTCAAGACCGGTCTAAACCATCCTTTTCTTCTCTCCTCTCCTTCTTTCTTCTTTCTTCTTTGGCCCACCTTGGTCTTCATCAACTAGCTTCTAAATATGGACTTTTAGCCATCAATTGAGTGAAGTCTCTCTCTCATTCCTACATCCCCAAAACATACATTAGATGGCTCTTTTAAGCATGCAAACCATGCATAAGATGTGATGTAATGGGTTAAAATATGTATAAATTAGAGGCTCAACACACCCCCCCAACCAGCCTTTTGCTAGTCCCGAGTAAGACAAGCATGAAACAATCCCCTTCTCTGAAAACTCAACTCTCTCTTAAAAACTATGTTTCTATAGACTTTAAGACACATGAGTATAAAATTCAGAAAAACTAAATAATGAGAAATTGAAATCCTAAACTTTCCAAACATAATAAGTGTTTACATAGAATCCCCACCGATTTATTAACAAATAGATGAATCTGAACATGTATGGTCTAGTGTGCTTTGCATAAACTCAACTCATGACTTTCCAGGATTACCTTCTTCATAAATCGGCTAAACCAAAGGTCTAAAAGTGTACAAAATCAACCAATTGCCTATGACAAGAATTTGCCTTACCGTTCCTTCAACGACTTTCACACTACTTTCCATTTTCAGCTTTGGTTACGGGTAGACCATCCCCTGGTTGGTAATAGGTAGCCATTTTTGGAATTTTTCACAAATATTCAATAAATACTATAAGACCCGTACCCTGATTCGCCCTCCGTATGCTTAGTTTTCGACGCCGGTACTTTTTCAACCAACCGAATTAGAGAATCTCGATTAGACGCCCTATTTTAGTACCGCATCAACCCAAGACCTATACCCTAGCGACCGTGTAGGCCTTGCGATTCCAACGCTGCGCGGCACGCCCTATTGCGATACCCGGTGTGAAAGTTACAATCATTTGCGCAATCTAAGAAGGGTCACGCAACACATGTGTGGTGTAGGCCCCACTTACACAAATTCCTAGAAAGTCTAATCAATCATTCAATCACTCTATCTATCTATCAATCAATCAATCCCCACCTACCCCCATCACCTTTTTCCATAAATCCATCACCTCTTATGCCAAAACCCTAAAATGCCCCTATTAAAGTACTACATAATCTCTAAAACTCCCCATTCTACCCCATTCTTTTTGCATTTTTCATGCAAGAAGAGCCCTAAAGTCAACACCTGCCCTACCCTATAACTACAAACCATCATTCCCCTCACTTCTTCCCTTCCTTATCTACCCCTCTCTCCCCTTTTAATCCCTCCTCTATCCCCAAAATCTTTACTATACAAAGCCTCCAACGTATGAACCCCCCATTTTGTTTTGTTGTTGCTAAGGCTTAAGAAATAGAGTTTAAGAGAGAGATTAAGAGAGCTTAGGGGGTTGGGAGAGTTAGAGGAATTAGGAGTGAAGAGGAGGTCATTCGGACCGTCCGATCGACGATCCAACCGTCCATTCTTTAAGTGAGTGCAAGGGAGAATGAAAATCCTCTTTTCCATTGTTTCTTTTCATTTTAGTGGGCCCACAAAGATGGGGAACCATCTTATTTATGCATCAAATGAATGGTGGACCCCATAGTGGTGGGGGTCCATACCGAATTTTCCTCTTTTCTTCCATTTTTCCTTCCTTTCCCTTTTTCATTTTCTTTGTGAATTGTGGTAGGGCCCACAAGTGGGCCACACTATGAGACAGCATGCCCCACACGCTGTCACAGCGTGGGCCACCAGGTGTGGCCCACCTAGATATTTATCTACCATTCAACTTGTTCGTTAGATCACAAAGATCTGGATGAAGGAAAAATACAAAGATCATCTTGACCCAAAGCTTTTGGACCCCACATATGGACAACCAGATGGATGGATTGGATTGCCCACATATGGACCCCACATAAATTTTAAAATAATAATAATAAAAAAAAAAGGGAGAGAGAGTCCAAACGCTGGACGTTCTTAGCGTCAGAGACGCTGGAACTGTCTAGCGTCAGACTTGTAAGGAGCGTGAATGGGATCCCCACTTGTGGGACCCACCTTGATGTTTTTGTTTAATCCACACCGTCCATTTATTTCTCCAGGTTATGTTATGTCTGGAGCTCAAAAATGAAGTAGGTCCAAATCTTAAGTGGACCGCACCACATGAAAAAGTAGAAATAATGATATTTACTGTTGAAACCTTCTTAAGCCCACTGTGGTATTTATATGCCATGCGACCCACCCAATATAGGACTCATTGAGTCCCCTATGAACTATGAAACTTGGTAGACGGAGTGGATCGTCCTCATGTGGGCCCCACTTGATGAAAAAAAGGAAAAGAAAAAAAGAAGCAGCGTTGTCGACACCCCAACCTTGGCTACACTGTTGGTAGAGATAGCTGGATGAATGGAGGACCATACCCCCCAAATCCCAAGTCCAAACTCAGCCAAACTCACCCTTGTAAGCCCCAATCCATAGCCCAACTTAAGCCTGAACCCAGTCAACTCGCCCCTAAGCATTAGCCTGAAGAACCCCCCATAAGAAAAACTAGTCAAAAAATCCTAAAAAAGTCAAACTCACTGAGTCAACCCGCTGAGTTAACCCATTGAGTCAACCCGCTGAGTCAACCCGTCGAGTCAAAACACCGAGTCAACCCGCCGAGTCAACCCGCAGAGTCAAATCACCGAGTCAACTCACCAAGTCAAAACAGCAGCCCCGAGACATGACCGTACCACGCGCTGGAAACCGAGGAGCGTCCGTACGGGCGGCCCCCTGGGGGCCGCCCAAACATATTTACGCAAACTGCCACTCTCCAACGCTATAAATACCCCTAGCCTCTTCCCATTTCGAATCCAATCCATCCAGTCCAGTGACCCGTCCGTCTGAGTCCTTCTCCACCCTTTTAGCCCACCTTTCCACCAAGGAGAGCCTGAGTGAGGAGAGTCTAGCCCTGGTCTAGCCCAGCCTGACCACTGGTCCAAGTCTCCCAAGCCATCCAAGTCTTGATTCAGCCACTCGAAGCCAATCCTTGCGACACCTCCGTCCATCTAGCTATTCTTTTTCCAGCATCATCTCATTCGCATCTAGCATAAGTGCAACATTTACTTTTCTTCCAACCCCCCTGCTTCACTACAAGCACTTTGATTATTCAAACACACAGCATGTATCTCACATAAAGCACCTGTCAGTTCGAACGTATGCTCTGGGCTTGCCTGTTAGTGAAACCTGCCCATCAGAAACTCTTACTGTTCAGACCTGCATTCATGTACATATCACTACAAGTACTTTGATCATTCAAACACACAGCATGCATTCCGCATAAAGCACCTGTCAGTTCGAGCGTATGCTCTGGGCTTGCCTGTTAGTGGAACCAGCCCATCAGAAACTCTTACTGTGCAGACCTGCATTCATGCATCATATCATCTATGAGAATGTACGAGGACTAAAACAGACTTTCAAGTGTTAGTTCGATTCTGTGAAGTAGAGACCGTACTTCGGTACGGGCAGTGTGTGGGGTGCTTAACCTCTTCCCACCCTGTAACCGTGATCCCTTACCTCGAATCTCTGGCCGCAGATCAAAAGGAGTCATTTTAGAGGAAGTAATCTTCGGATCCCCTTCTCTAACATTTCTACGGGGTCCAGCCGACTGTAAATTCGAAGTAACTGGCTAGTGGCAACTCTGGTCTTATATAAACTCATTTAAACACATCCAGCTTAGCACAACAACCAAACAAAGCCCTCGAGAACGACGCAAGCCAGTGGCACAAACGGCGATTCGCACTCACGCATCCTCTCCTTCTTTTCCCGAAAGGAAAGGGACGAGAACGTCGAATGAGAGCACGGAACGGCGAGGGTCCACAGAATGACGACTCCACTGGGGATAAGCTAGTCCCACTAGTCGTGATCCGACTTGAAAAACAAAATCCTTCCCATACTTGAAAGTCATTAGTCCTCATACAATCTCATCTGCATAGCATTCTACCCAAAACCAAAAAATAAAAAATAGAAAACCCTAAAACCCAAAAAGAGTAGAGTATAGTCCTCACCATTGCGCCTCCTTGGGCTCAACGCGTTCGGAAACAACTTCCCTTTCGTAGCATAATCCGCACTCGGGCTCAGCAAGCCATGTCTGACTATGAAGAGGAAACTCACCTCTTCCCTGCTCTTGAGATGACCGAAGCACAACCTCAAGCGCAACAGCCAATTGAGAATACTCCAATCATGCAAGAATTGGCACAAGGAATGAGAGCAATGCAAGAAATGCTCTTACAATTCATGCAAGCACAAGCCACCGCAGCAGCCAACAATCAGGTTGGCCTAGTTCAGCAATCTCAGCAGCCATGCCGGGTCCCTCCAGCCTCCAGTTCAAATCAAGCACAACCATCGGAGTCTGCCCAAGACTACCTATAGCAGCCGTCTCAGCCGTTCGCTATGGGGCATCCTCCTCAATACCTTCCCGCAATGACAGGGCCATCTCAGAGCACTCCCGTCGCAGGGACTTCCAGTCAGCTTCCAGTCAATCTTGCAAACAACAGTCTCAGTAGATCTTAGCATGTCCCCACCGAGGGGACCCCTTTTCAATTTCAGCACATCCCCGCCGATGGGATTTCAATTCAATTTCCAGCAACAGGGACAGCACTGGCGAATGCCCACAATGGGGGTCAGTGTCAAGCCCACATCAATCAGCGGACAGTGGCGAATACCCAATAAGGGGGTCACTTCCCAGCATCTCAGCCTCCTGCAAACAGGAGCACTTTTCAATTCCAGTACATCCCCGCCGATGGAATTTCAATTCAATTTCTAGCAACAGGGACAACACTGGCGAATGCCCACAATGGGGGTCAGTGTCAAGCCCACATCAACCAGCAGACAGTGGCGAATACCCAACAACGGGGTTACTTCCCAGCATCTCAGCCTCCTGCAAACAGGAGCACTTTTCAATTCCAGCACATCCCCGCCGATGGGATCCCAGTTAATTTCCAGCAATTTTCAATTCAGCAATCTCCAGTTAATTTCCAGCAAGTTCCAGTTCAACCTTCAGTACAGTCTCCAATTCAGTTACATTCCTTTCAAGCACAAGTTCATCCGAATCCAGTTCAATCATCAAATCAATTTCAGCAACCCGTGGTTGCTTTTCAGCAAGCACATAGGGTCGAAGACATCGACCACTATGCCGAAGAAGAACGTGCCTTACTCCAAGAGGCACCAGTCGCTCGAACGGATCACTCAGGACTGGATGAGTTGCGGGAGCAGTTCCAGATCTTGCAAAATCAGCTTCAGTGACAACAAGGAATCGATTTACCTTCAACCAAGTTCAGAGACTTGTGTCCTTTCCCAGATGCTCAAGTACCTCAAAACTTTGAGGTACCAAAATTCAAAAGATACGATGGCAGCGGTTGTCCCACAGCACATCTCAAGGCCTTCTGTGGAGAGCTGAGTGCAATCTCAGGAAATGAAGGGGCCCTCATTCACTTGTTCCAAAAATCCCTGAAAGGCGATGCCCTAGATTGGTACACCTCATTGGACTGCCACCGCATCAGGACATGGGAACAACTTTCCCAGGCTTTCGTCGACAGATTCGCGTACAATCTCAACATGGCACCCAGAAGAGCCAACCTCGCGGCTCTCAGGAAAAAGAGTGATGAAACACTATCAGCTTATGTGGGATGTTGGCAAGCTATGGCAGCCAGAATGGGGACACCTATCGACGACGAAGAACAAATTTTCATGATTGTTCATTCAACATATCCTAGCATATCTGGATATCTCATCTCACATCCACATGCGAATTTCTCATAGTTGATCCGTGCTGGAGAGCAAGTCGAAGCAGGAATCCGTGCCGGGACAATCTCCCCATGGCCTCATCAAGCCACTCCAGTCAAGAGGAAAGAGTGGAGGGAAGACCCATCGGATATGGGAATGGAAACCGAAGAGGTTCTCCTCCCCGCCCGACAAAGGTAAACAACATCAATACCACTGCTCAGGGTAATCAACATACTCCCCCACAGGGACGTCAACAGTATCAGCAGAATCAGGCTCAGCACCAACCTCAGCGGTATCAGCCGCAATCGAATCCTCAATCACAGCCACAACCACCTTGTCAACAGCAGCAATTCAGAGGGAACAGTCAATACTCATACCAGAATAGGCAGAATTATAGGGAGTTCAGGAAATTCACTCCACTCACTCAACCACTTAGTCAAGTCATAACTATGCTGGTACAGAAGCAGTTACTCACTCTAATGGCACTCAGGCCTCCTCCTCATCCTTTGCCTCCGAACTACCGAGAAAATGAGTATTGCGCCTACCATCAAGGACGTGGCCATACTACTGATCGATGCTTTACTTTGAAGAATGCCATACAAGATTTGATTGATGACCGCAAGATTGTCATCTCGGTCCCTGGGACTCCTGCAGCAGCTTCCACCAACATTCTTCAGAATCCTCTGCCTCAACATCAGACGAACCCCAGTTCGTCTCGAGGCCCCACCGTCAACAGCATAGAAGAAGGAGAACGCCTCAATCGCTTCTTCTCCCCTATCCAGTCCATTCATGCCTATACTTATGGGCCAACAAATCCTCCTCTGATCCTGCAAGGGGCAAGTCCCTTTCCTCCTCCAGTCCTCGAGCCAGTAGTACTCGAAGGAACACTTCCATATGATGTGCCAGTTGTGCAAGGGGCATCTTACAGCCCTTCATGCTGGGAGCCAGTCATTCTGGAAGGAGCACAGTCATACATCGAGTTCGTATACAAACCTATCATCTGGCAAGGGGCAACTCCAGTTCAAGAACAATCCAATCCGCAATGGAGGGATTATACTCATCAGTAGCAAGAGCCCATTGTCTTGGAAGGAGCTCCTCCAGTTGAGCCAGTCATATTGCAAGGGGCAAATCCCAGAGGCGTGTCAATCACACTACGGCAGCTGGGACGAACAGAGAAACCCCCTGCCATATCAAGAGGACCAGTATTCATTCCATGGGAGCCTCCTGCTCCAGGAACGGTCAAGCCAGGACCGTAACCTTATGTGATCTATGAAGACAAGCCTCGATATTACCCCTTCAGCACAGGCAACAATGTAGTTCTTAAGGCAAAAGCTCTGTACGAGGAAGATCTGGTACCCACACCAGCACCGTTGCAAGAACCGGTGGTCCTAGAAGGCAAAGGTGAGGAAAATTATAAAGAGGTCCCATGGCACTATCCAGAATGTGCAGAAGTAGGGAATATGAATCCCAATGGGCGTTGGATCTGAAGAAATAATCAAAACAAAGGAGATCCCAAAGGCGCTCTTTCAGGCCTCGGCAACAAAAATGAAGCCGCATACGATGTGGCGACTTAGCTCAAGTCAATCCCTGCTCAAATCTCAGTATGGGAGCTACTCTGCACATCTCGCATACACCGAGAAATGTTTGCCAAAACCTTGAGCGATGCTCATGTCTCCTCCGATACGGCACCAGAGATGATAGCATTGATGATTGGACAACTCTGGCTCCATGCGCCATCACCTTCACCGATAATGAGTTGCCACTGGAAGGACGCGATCATGGGCGATCCCTCAACATAGCGTTACAATACAAAGACCTCTGCGTCCCACTGTCCTTATCGATAATGGCTCAAGCTTAAACGTCTGCCCACTTAAGACTGCGGAACGTCTGGGAATCAGTCCTTCTTCATTCCGACCCAGCACCATATGTGTCAGAGCATTCGACAACACCCGCCGATCAGTGGAAGGGGAGGTCGACATAGAGGTACAGATAGGTCCGAAAATCTCTACTATCACATTCCAAATTCTGGATATATCAGCCTCTTTCAACATGTTGCTCGGACGACCCTGGCTGCACAAGGTTGGAGCTGTGCCATCAACCCTGAAGAGCTGTGCCATCAACCCTGACTGCGATTCTTCACCCGAATCAGCCAAAGAGCCATCTGAGGGCTCTGGCTTAAAAAAAAAGCCTGTTTAAGCAGCGACCGGAACCTTGGAACAAGTTGGGCTCAATCATGTTCTGCAATGCCCACTTGTTCAAAGTCCCGTGAATTTCAAAAATCCAAGAAAATAAAAAACTTTCAAAAGCCAAAAACATCTAGCATTTCCATTTCAGAAAAATCTCAAAAACCAAAAAACATTTCTTTTCCTGCATTCAATAGTGTGCTAAGTTCGTCTAAAGAGTCACATGAATTTGAAGTCGAATCATATGATTTTGACATCGAATTAGACTTCGAGCTCATGGGTCTGGACAAAGCTCGGGATGAGGAAGATGATGACCCGGCTCCCGAACTAGAGGATCTCCTCAAGAAGTTCGAATCCAAAGCCAATGTTGTAGCCGATGATTTCGAGATAGTAAACTTGGGAACACTTGAGATCCCTAGGGAAGTACGCATCGAAAAATCGTTGCCACCTGAGATGAAACAGAAAATGATAGAGTTCCTAGCTCCAAGATTGTCCAACTTCGCGTTCTCATATGAAGACATGTCTGGGCTCGATGAAGAGCTCGTTGTACACCATCTGCCAACCAAGGTAGATATGAAGCCAGTGAAACAGAAACTTAGAAGAATGAAGCCAGAATGGGCTCTGAAAGTCCGAGATGAAGTCATCAAGCAGTACAATGCAGGATTCTTGGTAGTCTCCAACTACCCTGAATGGCTCGCCAACATCTTACCAGTACCAAAGAGGTTCGAATGTGCATCGACTTCCGAGATCTCAACAAAGCCAGTCCTAAAGACGACTTCCCTTTGCCGCATATCGACACTCTGGTCGACAACACTGCTGGGTACAAGGTCTTCTCATTCATGGACGGGTTCTCAGGTTACAATCAGATCAAGACGGCCGTCGAAGATCGCGAGAAGACATCGTTTGTCACTCCCTAGGGAACTTTTTGTTACAGGGTAATGCCGTTCGGTCTGAAGAATGCAGGAGCAACATATCAGCGAGCAATGACAGCACTATTCCACGACATGATGAACAAAGAGCTTGAAGTATATGTGGACGATATGATCGTCAAATCTCGCACAATTGAAGGGCACTTTGAAGATCTAAAGAAACTATTTAACAGATTAGAAAAGTACAAGCTCCGTCTCAACCCTCAGAAATGTGTCTTCGGTGCAATGGGAGGTAAGCTCCTCGGCTTTATGGTGAGCGAGGATGGCATCAGGGTCGACGAGACCAAAACTAGAGCAATCATCGAGATGCCCCCTCCTAGAACAGAGAAAGAAATTCGTGGCTTCCTCGGCAGAATTCAATACATCAGTCGCTTCATCGCACAACTCACACCCATTTGAAAGCCCATTTTCAAGCTCCTTCGGAAGAATGTTCCAAAAGAATGGAATGATGATTGCCAAGTCGCCTTCGACCGCATCAAGAAATATCTCATGAATCCTCCAGTCCTAGTGCCGCCCACTCCTGGACGACCACTATTGTTATACATCTCGGTAGCAGCAGAAGCCATTGGCTGTGTCCTCGGCCAGCACGACGAGACCGGGAAGAAGGAACAAGCAATATACTATTTAAGCCGAAAGTTCACCGACTACAAGACCAGGTACTCCCTGATCGAGAAGACTTGCCTCGCCCTAGTCTGGGCAACTCAGCGACTCCGTCAATACATGATTGCATTCCCTATTCTCCTCCTTGCTCACATGGATCTGCTCAAGTACTTGTTTGAGAAACCGGCACTCACTGGAAGGATAGCTAAATGGCAGCTACTCGTGTCTGAGTTCGACATCACCTATGTCACTCAGAAGGCAATCAAGGGATAGGCCCTCGCCGATCATCTTGCAGCCCACTCCCTCCTGGATTATCAACCGCTCAAGACATTCTTCCCTGATGAAGATCTCTTGCTTATTGAATGGGAAGAAAAGAAGAAAAAAGATGAATGGACATTATTCTTCGACGGCGCAGCTAATTCTAAAGGGAGTGGTATTGGAGCGATCCTCTACTCTCCAGATGATGTCCCTATTCCTATCTCAAGGCGCATAGCATTCGAGTGCACCAACAACATGGCAGAATACGAAGCATGCATCACTGGTGTAAGGGAAGCCATAATCCTGGGCGTCAAGAAGCTACGAGTATTTGGAGACTCACAGCTTACCATCAATCAGACCAATGGCGAATGGAAAACCAAGGACGAGAAGTTGATACCATATCATGTGTATCTTGAAAATTTGATCAAGGAGTTCAAAGAAGTCACCTTCTCATACATGCCCAGAGCCAAGAACCAGTTTGCAGATGCTCTCGCCACACTTGCATCAATGCTCGAGATACCAAAAGGAGCTTCAGAATGGGAGCTCACAGCCGAAATTCAAGATGAACCTGCTTTTTGCCTACAAATAGAAGAAGCCGAAGCTGTCCCTGACAAACCCTGGTATGCCGACATCAAGCAATATCTCGAAACTCAGGAGTATCCGGAGTCAGCAACAGCAACAGATCGCCGAACCATCTAGCGTTTGGCCGGCCAGTTCACCATCAGTGGCGAAATTCTTTACAAGCGATCCTATAATCACATCCTCCTTCGATGCGTCGATGAAACAGAAGCTGCAAAGATCATGAAAGAAATACATGAAGGAATCTGTGGCCCACACATGAACGGGCACATGATGGCAAAGAAGATTTTACGACTCGGCTACTATTGGCTCACCATGGAGACAGACTGCTGCCAGCACGTCAAAAAATGCTTCAAATGCTAGGAGCATGAGAATCAAATCCATGCCCCCTCATCAGAATTATACAACCTGACCACCCCCTGGCCCTTCTCCATGTGGGGACTCGACATCATCGGCAAGATTAGTCCCAAAGCATCAAACGGCCATGAGTACATACTTGTGGTAG
Source organism: Liriodendron chinense (assembly GCA_003013855.2). NCBI lineage: Eukaryota > Viridiplantae > Streptophyta > Magnoliopsida > Magnoliales > Magnoliaceae > Liriodendron > Liriodendron chinense. The sequence continues at coordinate 34,761 of PVNU02003522.1, read as the reverse complement.
TCGACTACTTCACCAAGTGGGTAGAGGCAGCCTCCTACACCACGATTGCAGCATCTCAGGTGATCAAATTCATGAAGAACAACATCATATGCCGGTATGGAATCCCCAATGTTATCATCACAGATAATGGGACCCCGTTCGTCAACAGGAAGATGGATGACTTTCTCAGCAAATTCAAGATCCAACGTCATCGATCAAGCCCCTACCGTCCTCAGATGAATGGTGGGGTAGAAGCCGCAAACAAGACAATCGTCAGGATACTTGAGAAGATGGTCGTGACCTATTGAGATTGGTCAGATATGCTCCCATATGCACTTTGGGCCTATCGAACGTCTATACGGTCTGCTACTGGCGTTACTCCTTTCGAGCTTACTTATGGAATGAAGGCAGTTTTGCCAGTCGAGGTGGAAATACCATCACTACGAGTGTGTTACTCGAAAGCAGAATTGAAGAAGGAGAATGGCAACAGGCCAGATTCGATCAGTTGCAGCTAGCAGATGAAAAGCGTATGCGTGCGCTAAGCCATTCCCAGTGTTATCAGAAAAGGATCGCTCGGGCTTACAACAAGAGAGTCTGGAAAAGAAGTTTCAAGATAGGCGACATGGTCATGAAGAAGATTCTACCGTCGCACCTTCCGGATCCCAGAGGAAAGTTCAAACCCTTGTGGGACGGGCCACTGATCATCAGAGAAGTACTTCCCGGAGGCGCCCTCAGACTCACCAGCATGAGCGAGGTGGATCTTCCTAAGCCAATCAACGCCGACAAAGTGAAGATCTTTCACGGATAAGTCATTCTGACTTTATCAAGAGTTACTTTAACAGAGCTGAAGTCGAGGTCGAAGCTAAAACCTCTGAGAAATCATTTCCATCCACCAACAAGTGTTTCAAATAAGGGGATTCAAAAGAAAAAAAAAAGAAGAAAAAGAATACAAAAAAAAAGAGGGTAGGAATACAAAAAAAGGAAAAAAAAAGGGGGGGGAAGCCAAAACAAGGCACCCGAGAAAAATCAACCCAGAAGAAACACGGTCATCCATCCATTCATCTCAGAAGGGTCTTTAGCTAAGACCAACAGCTCTATCATCATAACCTAGGATAAGGGCTGGAAGACTGCCATCGGCCGGCAACGACGGATTCCCGACCTCTAGCCGCCGCAATTATCCAAATATCCAGAAAAAAAAAAACAAAAAAGAAAAAAGAAAATGTGTGCCTAAATAAAGAGGGCGGAGTGAAAACCCGAAAGGGCGCTCCGAGTAAAAACAGTGGGCATACATCGGACTTGGTGAAAATCCGAAAGGGCACTGAGGGTAAAAACAGCATAGCTGCCAAGGGGCAGGCAAGATCAAACACCCGGGACGTGGTGAAAACCCGAAAGGGCGCCACGGGCAAAAATGACGGGAAAAGGCCAGCTGTGGTGAAAACTCAAAAGAGCGCTGCAGGCAAAAATGGCTCAGATGGGAAAAGAAAAAATAGAAGTGCAGGTACCAGGAAATCAGACAATCCAGATCGGTTCGAGCAGTCACAGTTCAAGAACAAGAAGAAGTGCAGTCAGGAACGAAGAGCTCTACAAATTCTGACAATCTCAAGAGGAAATAGTTTCCACTGCCTACACCTCTAGGGAACCAAAGGATCACGCAAGTTAATCTCGAGACATCGGTCAAAGCATTGGCCGAGCCCCAATTCTGATTCCTATATCCCGACACAAAATTCAGACACACACTCACAAGACAACTCATGGCATAATAGATTTTCAAACAGTTTTCTCTTTTCATTAAATGCATCATATTTCTTTTACATATATCATGTCATCTTTTTCAAAAAATACAAAAAATGAATCATCATTAATCATATATGCAAAGAAGAATGTGCAGGTGGCCAACACAATCAATCTCTACCCTCCTCCTCAGCCACATCAGGTAAGTCCTCTGACTCATAATGAAGTAGTCTCGCTCTCAACCTGCTCACCTCCATACGCAGGTAATGCACCTCATCGCGCTCAAGGGTATGGATCATGGCCTCCTCATCAGATAACCTCTGATCGGCAGCCAACCTCCTCGACATCATCTCACAATGATACTGAAGTGCAGAGATCTCAGACAACAAATGGCCATGAGTGGCCAAAAGGAAACCAGGATCAATGAACGGGCGCTCCTCAAAGGGTTCATATGAACCAGATGAAGAGCCGGCATCTCCAAGATTATCCTGCTCATCCTCATCAGCAGTCTAGTGCCAGCAAGGGATACGTCGATACAAAGACTGCTCAGCAACCCAGTACTGATATGGGGCGGTCGCCATCGGAAAGGCCCGCAACTCAAAACCAAGCAGATCAGCAATCAGATAACTCGCCCAAGATCCATCGACCCGAGTCCTAAAGTCAGAGATCCTAGATGGAAGCGCTCGGCGCCCGATACCCATAAAAGCAAAAAGAGGAACATCCTGCTCGTACCCAAACTGCCGCAGGAACCGGGTAGGGTGGTAGGAAAAGTAAGATCGAAAGCCTACCAGCATCAGAGGAAGGCGGTGTGCATCGCAAAGCACTGGAGGAAGTGAAAGCCAAGATGACTCCCAACGAACATTCCAGTCACAAAGATCAGTGAACATCCTGCGATACAAGGGCTCACTCATCCTAGCCGTATGAGGAAGAAATTTCATGATGTGTCGCATAAGGTCTGGGCGACGGGTGTCAGGAAATGGTACATGAACAGTTAGCGAAAGACGCTCCCATAGCCAGACCTGATCACGAGAAGGAAAATAAGTTCAGCTAGAGCAAAGCAATTCCTAACAAAGCAAGAAGGGAAAGGTGCAGGAAAGATACCTGAAGAAATGCACAGCAGCCGCGAAGGACACGAGTGCGGCCCAGGGCACAGTCAGTCAACCCACTAAACAGCTCAGCCAGGACGAGAGAAATGATCCCCTGCCGTCGGATAGCTCAGCTCATCACCTTAAAAAGCAAAGGAGTCTGGGACCTGCGCCATCCCGAGAATAGCACCTCAGCTATCAAGCAGAACATCAGTGAGTTCCGAGCAAGGATAGAATCGGCCACATTCCGAGGACCTAAAAAAAGATCATACAGTAAGTCCAAGGAGAACACTATAGCATCCTGGCCGGCAGTTGCAGGCCGAACAAGATAGGGAATTTCGAACCAGTTCTGCGGTGTGGCAGTCTTCGGCGATGTCTTCGGCGAGAAATACTGAGTATAATCCCAAGGTAGGCCTGTCAAGCGTGCAAGCTCCTCCAAAGAGGGTCCCATCTCCATATCGTTGAACGCGAACAAGTTTAACGAAGGGACCCAGTCAATCAATGCAGCTCCGAGCATCCTCCAATCAATGTCAACTCTAGCCATATGGATCAAACTGCCGAAGCCATAGGACTCCAAATCCCGAATCTCATAAGCTGACAAACTATCAAGCCAAGCAAGCAGCCGTGGCGAGCAAGAAGGACGAGGAAGCAGCTGACAAGTCCTCACTGGTACCCCCTCAAGAACAAAAGGCCCAGAAGTCAATGACAGCTCATCGAAGATCGGAAGATCAACGGGCGAAGGAGAAGGAAAAGCTGGAACTGCAGACTCGACAGCCCCTGACCTGCCCTCAGTAACGACTATGTCTGATATAGTCGCATCACTGTCTGAAACTGCCACAACCTCAGCCACATGAGAAGACTCGCCCACCTCATGAACAGAGTGCGCAAAAGACCGACGATTAGGAGAAAGACGATACTCTCCATCAAAAGGGCTATCAGCAAAGATCACACCGCACATCGTAGCATCCTGGCCAATCCGACCGTCAAAGGTATCATCTGAACCATCCATCCCATCTAGACATGAGATCAGCCCATCTATGTCCATCATGGTCCCATCACCTCCATCAATCACATCATCCATGTGGCCCACACTCAAGGGACACATAGCCTCACCTATGTCCCATCTCATCATCTCATCCATACCACCCATTTCTCCCACAATCAAAGGCCTATCCAAATCTGGAATTATAGCCATCCCACCATTAATAGAGCCATTCAAAGCTCTCCCAACAACCACCCCTAATCCATCATCAATACCCCCATTCAATGCTCCATCTTCACCATCAATCAAAGGCATCTCACCATCTTTAAAGCCTTCATCAATTGCTGAAATATGGGACCCATCAATCTCTCCCACAAGGACCCCCAAGCCATCATCAATGGCTACCCAAGAAAGGACCAAGTAAGAAAAAGACAAAAAGAGAAGGAAAGGGGAGACAAAAGGGAGATTCATGGCTGCAATCGAACCTGAGAGTACAAAACAGGTGGGGACAAGGGCAGTGGACAGAAGATAATGTCCGAACCAGAGCCAGCCCAGACCGCACAAGAGGCGAACCTTGGGCGGCCTGCTCTGGGCCGCCCGTACGGACGCGCTCCCTCTCTCTCCGCCGAATTGGCTCCATGGTTCTTGGTAGGTGAGGTTGACAGTCCACATCAGCAGATGGCACCCTGAGGGCTGCCCAAGGCTCCAATCCATTCCAGATTTCGATTGAGATTGATCAAGATCATTTGGAAGGTACCCCACCAATCCAATCACGAAGCACTGCGGCCAGAATGGGTCTAATCAAGTCAAAGAGAGGGAAAGATGATCAAGAGGGGGCCACAAGCAATCCGAGTCATTCAAAGACTAGATCATCATGATCTAAACCATGGAAGAACCTACATGAGCCATCAAATAGCAAGATCAAAGGCCCGATCATCAAGAGAAGGGCCAGAATCCAAGATCTGATCATCAAGTTGGCCCACAAGGCCAAATCAAGCAATCTGAGTCGTTCAAGTCATCATCCACACCATGAGAAGCCTTCTTAGCCTCACAAAACATCAAGAAAAGGTGCTCCAAAGTAAAATCGAAGTCTCAAGTGGGCCCACAGGGCCAACTCAAGCAATCTGATCCATTCAAGTCATCATCCATGCAATTAAGAAGTCTCCAGTCAAAGCATCCAGACATCATCAAGGAATTTGAGACAAGTCAAAGATCATATATTCATTCTGAAGATTTTTATACAGAAGAAAGAAGAAGGTCATACATCAAGTAAGCTGAATACAAAAGCGAGCTACAGGTCACCAACATAGTCGTCATCGTCCCTCCTCTCGTCCTGCTCTCGACGATGAAGATCCATCAAAGGGGCTGTCACCGAGCCTCCAGCATATCTACGACGGCCCCTAGGAACATAGAGCAGAGGAAGCAGAGGCCCCTGGCCATACAGCAAGTACCACTCATCATAATCGCGATCCGGGATCGTGAAACGAAACCCGGGCTGGCCCATAAGAGCGTCAGCTATCTCATCAGCTGGGATCTGAGCAGCTGGAGGAGGTGCAGAACAAGGGACTCTGGCCACTCCAGTAATCTGTCGAAGCAGCCTCTCACCCAGATACCACTGAAATGATTCAGCGTCAGAAAGCATGATCCGGAGGCATGAAGCATCATAGGTCTCCACACGCTGAGGGGTGTAGTAGAGTGAAAAGTTGGCGTACGGCATCCGAGCAAGCTACAACAAGGGAGATCATCACGATCAATTACAATACAGCATGAGGGATAAGGAAAGCAAGATACTTACATCTTCGACGGTTAATCCGTCTATGTCAGCACACCAGTTGTCCCCAGAAACTCGAGAGTTTCGCTGACGGTTTTGTTGATGCCAGTACATATGGCGATACAAAGATGGCTCAATGTCGTCCCGCATCCTCGGCGTGAGGTGGGAAAAATGGTCATAAAAGCAAGTCTGGGCAAGGGCACACCTAACAATTAGAGAAAGGAAGAGGGTAAATGTCTCCAAGAAAGGAGAAAGAAGTACCTCAACGACAGGCCAGAAACCTGTGTAGGACCGACTATTCCGACTGGTCTTATCCAGACCCTGAAAAATATGAGTCAAGATAGCCCCGTTCCAATTATAGGGGTGGTAAAGATCCTCAACCAAGCGAAGAAACTTAGGATCGACACTCTCATTTGCGTGGCAGAGAAGGAAAGACCCGAAGGCATAAGTGATCATGGCCCGTGCTTTGTGGGGGGCATCTAGCTCAGTAGTAGGGGTGACGGAGGCAAAAGTGTTGTAGAACCATCGCATCTTTACTTGATGGCCTTGGAATTCATCTTCGGGCGGGACATCACCAACAAGCCGTAGGCAGTCAGTGGAAGTGATGGGAGCAAGAGAGCTGACTTGAGGAACAACTGCCCAGTGAAATGGAAAGCCAATTTGCATATAAATATCCAGGGGAGTTATTCCCCATTCGCCACAAGGGAGTTGAAAGGTGTGGGTCTCATCCCGCCACCTCTCGCAAAGAGCTGTGAGCATCATGCGGTTGGCACTGTTGTTATGGAAACGTAAGGTAAGGAGGCCAACAAAAGGAGTGTCAGCCAATACTCGCTCAAGCAAAGGCTGTGGATGTTGCACCCAGTTGTCCCAGTGGTCTCTGGTACCTCGACCCTTGATGGCGGGAAGAGGTTGGTGCTCTCGAGCCAAAGAACACATATGGGCCCCTCGGCGGATGATGAAGGCAGGATCATCCTCATCAATCACTCGACGTCCTCTGGTATCGTCCGCCATAGAATCCTACAAGATTGGCAAGGTAAGTCCCTATCCCTTACCCGTTAAAATCCAAATTATCATCCAGGAAACCCATGGGATTGGACTCACATTCAAATGCAAAATTTAAAGTCCGACCCCATGTGTTACCTAGGATATGTGTTGGGCCCATTGAAGAAAGCAAGGCCCACCTTAAAGAAGGTTGCAAGTCATGTCTTAGGCAAAGAAAGTCCATCATCCAAGGACATACTTTGGACAACAAATGCACTCAAGTGTCATGAGATTAACAAGGGATAAGAATCCTACTTCACATGAGAAATCCCTCTTCAAAGTCCATATGTGGCCAAGGATTGATCCACTTTTTAGGCCAAGGCCATGATTCTCACTTAAGATGTTTCCATCTTTTTACACATGTACATGGACAAGTGGGGAATAGAAAGGAAGCGGGCCCCCAAGAGCAACCCAAATGCCTCACCTCAATGGATTGAAAGGAGCACATAGCCCACTTAAAAAAAACATGAGGACCCATTCATGGGTTAACCATGGGCATCCCTATGTGCACCATTTTGATGAAAGATTTGACTATGAGAGTACAACATGGCGGACTACCCACAAACATATGGATCAAAGAAGCCAATGGTAAGAAAAATTGATGCACATAGCCCACATGAAGAATCAAAGTCGGAAATGTCCATGCAAGGACAAGTTTGGGCAACTTATGTGCACCAATTTCTTTACAAGAAAAGGAGACCATTTGAGCACAAGAGAGCATAACTTGATGAGTCACCCAACCATCATGAAAATGGCTAAGAATGATATACATAGCCCACTTGAAGATCAAAATCCAAAATGCCCCAAAGCATGGGTCAAAATTAGGCAACTTATGGGTATCATTCTTTCCCACAAATTTTAAGGAAAAACACTCATCTTTGAGAATGATGGTGGATGACCCACCAAGTACCCCAAGAGAAGTTTTTAGGAGCTATGGTTGCATGGATAGCTCGCTTGAAGGAGAAGAAGACATCCACTTGAGGTTGAATGACACTAAGGGAAACTCTTGAGAACCACTTTCCTACCCCATGGAAAAACCATTTGAACTTAGTGAGATTGTTGAAACAACTTACTCATGGGACTTATAGATGATCAAGTAACTTAAGTCCTCCATCCATCCAAAGAAAAGACATGAAGGAAAAGAATCCTACATGCACAAAGTGTAGTGGTGCACACATGACCCAAAGAAATATCCAAGTTTTAAGGAAGGCCCAAAAGCCCATCTACATGGAGGAATTCCAAGGAACCCACCACACTTTGTGAACAAAGATGTGCATCATAATCAAGAAATGATGGAAGATTTGGGCTACTTTTCCATAAAGGCCCACTTAAGAAATCTAGCCCACTTGAGATCCAAGTGAAGAATGGGCTAGTCACTTTTGTCCATACACATGTGACGAAAGATGGGGCCACCCAAAGTGAGCCCCATGAGCCCAAAACTTGAGGTGGGCCCTACCATTCCCATGGGCCCAAAACTTGAAAAGAAGATGGAAAAGAAAAGAAGAGCTTTAAGGAAAAATGACAAGGGCAAGAAAGCATAAGGGAGCCCAAAATGAAGCATTGGGCCCATCAAATACACCAAGGGCCATAACTTCACTTTGAGCCCATTTGATACATATGAAAAGAGGCCCAACTCCCATGAAAAGATAGGATATTTTGCCATGCACACTTGATGGACATGGCAAAATTACCCTTTACATACACATGAAGGGAGTGTGAAAGAAGAAAAGAAAGAATGAAAAGGAAGCTTGCAATGTCCTTCTCCATGCACCACCTTTAAAAGAGATTTGAGATCTAGAAAATGACCAAAAATACTTGGGCCCACCTTCACTCCTTTTAGAATAGCTGCATGGAAAAAGAAAAGAGTCATGAGAAGAGACAATGAAGAAGGAAAAAGACAAGAGAGAAAGTGAGTGATCCATACCTTTACCACTCACCAAAGGGTGACCGCCTTGCTGTCCCAAAGCTTCACTAAGGCCCACCACTTGAAAAGAGCAAAGAACCACCAAAAGAGAGAGAAAAACTTGAAGAAAGAGAGAGTATGAGAGAGAGAAAAGAGAGATTGCACGTTGGAGGGGGCAAGAGTGCCCCATGTTATATAGAAAAGGGGAATGCACCCCTTTACCCGACCCACTGGAAAAACCAATGGGCAAAGACAGTCCGGGCAGCGCCCAAGGGGCCGTCCTACCCTCCATCTAGTTGAAACGACCTCTCCCCCTCTCTCCTTGGGAAGAACTCCTCCTTGGGAAGGGTGGTTGCAAGTGAATCTTATACCTCCATGTAAGAATGAAGTGATGGAAGAGAATGGTGAGAAAAAGTAAGGAATCTCACCAAAATCTCATCTTGTGAGAAATTGTTGAGAAATTGGCTTGATGATGTGGAAAAAGCTCTATGGAATTTTCAAGAAAAAAGAAAGAGAATTGACTTGGTCAAACAGCGATCTCAACCATCCAAAGGCATGACCTGATGATCTGAACCATTCTAAGAAGAATCCCCGGAATCTCCCAGCTTGATTGCTACTGTCTTGTACATATTTGTGGTCTGAAGACCTTAAACTACGTCGGGATTAAGATCCCAAGGGACTTTTTAAAAAAAAACCGGTAGCAGTCTGGATCGTTCGAATCAAGATCCGCTGACACCGGATATTTTTCAAAAAATAAAAAAATGTGTTCGCCCTGCTTGTACATATTTTTTGTCCGAAGACCTTAAACTACGTTGGGATTAAGATCTCGAGGGATTTTTAATAAAAATGGGCATCGATCTCGACCATCAAAATCAAAATCGATGACTCAAAACATTTTTCAAAAAATCACAGAGAAAATATATTACCAGTCTCGCTTTTAAGTTTTGGTCCGAAGACCTTAAACTACTTTGGGATCAATATCCCGAGGGATTTTAAAAAAAAAACCAGCATCGATCCCAGCCATTCAGGCCAAGATCTGATGACCTGGATCATTTCGAAAAATCACAAAAAAGAATGTATGTTCAGCTTGTACAAAAAATTGGGTCCGAAGACCTTAAACTACGTCGGGATCGACATCCCGAGAGATTTTCAATAAAAATCGACGTCGGTCTTGTTTGCTCACATCAAGATCAAATGGCTTCGGACATTTTCCAAAAAACGAAAAAATGTGTTTGCCCTGTTTTATACAGTTTTGTGGTCCGAAGACCTTAAACTACACTGGGATTAATTTCTCGGGGGACCATTTCATGCTTTCAACCAAAAACCGACATCGGCCTCAACCGCTGGGACCAAGGTTCGATAATCCGGATCATTTTCAAAATACCAAAAAGATTTCAAGCTTTCCATAAAAACCAGCATCAACCCCGATTACTCGAGTTGAAGTCTGGAACTTTTTCAAAACACCAAAAGATTTTACCAGCAATTTCAACTGAACAAATTCATCCTCAGTGGTCCGAAGACCTAAAACTACACTGGGATTAACTTCTCGGGGGCTTTCTTTCCTAACCTGTTCCAGACATGGCTGACAGTTGATCGTATGGGTGTCCGGAATCTTTTAAACAGGTAAAGGCTGAGGCGGGCAGAACCCCGCAATCCTGTTCGTGTTGAACGCATCGTGATAGACAACCTTAATTTGGAAGTCGCTGTTGAATCTGACGGATGTTCCCTATTCCTAAAACTCATGAAGGGGATTAAGGCTGTTAGGAGGTGGAGCACACCCTCATGGAATTGTGAGCAACGTAAGGCCCCAAACTGTACTGACTAAGGGAAATGTGAGGATGTGGCTCATTTTGTGGCCAAAGGAGTCCGTCGGACAATACGTGGTCTATGTGCATTACACATGAGGAACAAGCAACTTTGTGGGTGTGTTGACTGAAAACCCTCAAAAATCTCCTCATCCGAAGATGTAAAACTACGGCACTTAACTGTGTGAGACTCGTCTTGCTCGCTGACGTAAAATGGATCGAGTGCCTTACCAGCAGTAGAAGCTGAAAATGGATGAAAATTCCATGCCTATTCCCTGCATTTCAGAAAAATCCCACAAAATACCAAAACATTGCAAAATCACCTTTTCAAAAATCACAAAAATATTTCCTTTGCTTTCAAATCAAATATTTGCAAAAATCACAAAAAAATATTTCCTTTGCTTTCAAATCAAATATTTGCAAAAATCACAAAAAAATATTTCCCTTGCTTTCAAATCAAATATTTGCAAAAATCACAAAAAAATATTTCCCTTGCTTTCAAATCAAATATTTGCAAAAATCACAAAAAAATATTTCCCTTGCTTTCAAATCAAATATTTTCAAAAATCACAAAAATATTTCCTTTGTTTTCAATAACCGATCTCTATCCTGACCACTCAGGTAAAGGTTCGGACCAAATATTTACAAAAATCACAAAAATTATCACTATCCCCCATCACTACACTTCAAGAGTCTCGAACTCCACTCTCTTCACAATTTGGGATGACGGATCTAATAGCCCGCAAATTGGAATCTTGACCAAAACTGGCAACCAAGCACCGTCTCAATCGTACTTATGCCCAGAACAATATCTGAAAGTCGAATAATATCCTCGTACATTCTCATTAGTAAAGAAACAGCATCTTGGGACGATGGGCCTGATCGATCACGGATCGGGATCTTGACCAACCGGCTGACCAAACGCCCATATAAAAAAAGAAAAAACCCCAGGGGAGCACAACCCTACAAGCAATAAGCTCAAAATTCTCTACATCTCCAGCAAAAGCAAAATCATCAAAGTGAAAGAGAATGAGCCAAGTCATGCATTCATCATGCATCTCCATGCATCAGCATCCATCGCATCAATCATCATGTTTACCTGCTTTCAAAATAAAATCCGATTAGCCAAAGACCCCACAGGCATCCCTAGTGGAGGCGCATGCAAACCAAATTTTCATTTCAAAAACAAAAAATATCTCTATTTGCAAATAAAAACCCCACGGAGTATCACTCCCCAAAGTGGCTATCTTTTCAAAAATCCAAAAATATTTTCCCAGTAGAGCGTTCGGTCTCCAAAACACCGAGAGATCTTCCATATCTCTGGGTAGGAGCCGATGCAAAAATCAAATAAGATCCGATGTCTCGCGGTTTTCCCGGAGACCATCGGATCCAATGCACTCAAAGTACGGTCAAACTGAACTCCAGTGTCAGTGCGGTCGTACCATATGCCAAGATACGAAAAGATGAAAGCCAAAAGGCTCGGTCAAAGAAACCATTTGAACAGGTGGAAACGATGAATTGTAACCCAAGTATCAAAATCAGCAGATTGGGTGGAAAAAGACCACCCGCACATACCTAGGCGTGGATGCCTGAAGTACCTTGACTGATTCCAAGTCGGCGTAGTAGAATCCCGTAAGACTACATGACGCAGGGCATCTAACCACTTTGACAGTCAAGCAAAACAAGTACTCCTGGAGTGATCTGGGAAAACATCAAACATCACAATCAATCTCAGGGTCAGCAACCTTGTAAGACAAGCGACGCAGAGGCTCTGTTGTACCTTTCCGATGTTAGTACCGATCGGGAATGGAAGGGTTGCGATTGGGTACCCAGGTTGCAGCAAACTGCAGGGACAATCGCAACGTTTTCTCCAAACTCCAGCGGTATGTGCGAGTTATCAATCTCCAGACAATCAACTGACTCAGATACAAAGGATAACAAAGATTCCAGACCACAATCAAGGAAAGAATGAATTGCAAACCAAGCATCGAAACCAGCAGATCGGGTGGAAAGAGTCCACCCGCACATACCTAGGCGTGGATGCCTGAAGTACCTTGACTGAGTCCAAGTCAGCGTAGTAGAATCCCGTAAGACTACATGACGCAGGGCATCTAACCACTTTGATAGTCAAGCGAAACAAGTACTCCTGGAGTGATCCGGAAAAACATCAAACATACAATCAATCACCAGGGTTAGTATCCTCGTAAGACTACGGATGCAGAGGCTCTACTGTACCTTTCCGATGTTAGTACCGATCAGGAATGGAAGGGTTGCGATTGGGTACCCAGGTTGCAGCAAACTGCAGGGACAATCGCAACGTTTTCTCCAAACTTCCGCGATATGTGCGAGTGATCGATTTCCATACGATCAACTAGCACAGATGCAAAGGCAAGCAAAGATTTCGGACCATGATCCATGAATGACCGGGTCAGAAGTGGGGTGTCCACTCGCTTTGGCATTCGGTTGCTCGCAACCTCTGCCAAAGAGGGGCATCTGTAGACACCCCACCTTCGGCTACACTGTTGGTAGAGATAGCTGGATGAATGGAGGACCATACCTCCCAAATCCTAAGTCCAAACTCAGCTAAACTCACCCTTGTAAGCCCCAATCCATAGCCCAACTCAAGCCTGAACCCAGTCAACTTGCCCCTAAGCATCAGCCTGAAGAACCCCCATAAGAAAAACCAGTCAAAAAATCCTAAAAAAGTCAAACTCACTGAGTTAACCCGCTGAGTCAACCCGCTGAGTCAACCCATTGAGTCAACCCGCTGAGTCAACCCGTCGAGTCAAAAGACCGAGTCAACCCACCGAGTCAAATCACCGAGTCAACCCACCGAGTCAAAACAGCAGCCCCGAGAAATGACCGTACCACGTGCTGGAAACCGAGGAGCGTCCTTACGGGCGGCCCCCTGGGGGCCGCCCAAACATATTTACGCAAACTGCCACTCTCCAACGCTATAAATAACCCTAGCCTATTCCCATTTCGAATCCAATCCATCCAGTCCAGCAACCCGTCCGTCTGAGTCCTTCTCCACCCTTTTAGCCCACCTTTCCACCAAGGAGAGCCCAAGTGAGGAGAGTCTAGCCCTGGTCTAGCCCAGCCTGACCACTGGTCCAAGTCTCCCAAGCCATCCAAGTCTTGATCCAGCCACTCGAAGCTAATCCTTGCGACACCTCCGTCCATCTAGCTACTCTTTTTCCAACATCATCTCATTCGCATCTAGCACAAGTGCAACATTTACTTTTCTTCCAACCCCCCTGCTTCACTGCAAGCACTTTGATTATTCAAACAAACAGCATGCATCTCGCATAAAGCACCTGTCAGTTCGAATGTATGCTCTGGGCTTACCTGTTAGTGGAACCTGCCCATCAGAAACTCTTACTGTTCAGACCTGCATTCATGTACATATCACTACAAGCACTTTGATCATTCAAACACACAGCATGCATTCCGCATAAAGCACCTGTTAGTTCGAGCGTATGCTCCGGGCTTGCCTGTTAGTGGAACCTGCCCATCAGAAACTCTTACTGTTCAGACCTGCATTCATGCATCATGTCATCTATGAGAATGTACGAGGACTAAAACAGACTTTCAAGTGTTAGTTCAATTCTGTGAAGTAGAGACCGTACTTCGGTACGGGCAGTGTGTAGGGTGCTTAACCTCTTCCCACCCTGTAACCGTGATCCCTTACCTTGAATCTCTGGCCGCAGATCAAAAGGAGTCATTTTAGAGGAAGTAATCTTCGGATCCCCTTCTCTAACGTTTCTACGGGGTCTAGCCAACTGTAGATTTGAAGTAACTGGCTAGTGGCGACTCTGGTCTTATATAAACTCATTTAAACACATCCAGCTTAGCACAACAACCAAACAAAGCCCTCGAGAAAGAGGCAAGCCAGTGGCACAAACGGCGATTCGCACTCACACATCCTCTCCTTTTCCCGGAAGGAAAGGGACGAGAACGTCGAATGAGAGCGCGGAACGGCGAGGGTCCACAAGCGTGTGAATGCTTGCCACTCACAGCGTCAGAGACGCTAGGAGTAACCAGCGTCCATGAACATTGGACTCCTTGGGCGTCAGTAAGGTAGCCCATTCGTGGGACCCACCATGATGAATATGTTTTATCCACACCGCCCATCCTTTTTGCCAAATCATTTTAGGCATCAGGCCCAATTTTGGGCCAGATCCACTTCCCAGGTGGGCCGCATCATAGGACACAGTGGGGATAGTGACGTCGACTGTTGAAATCTTTCCTGGCCCACCTTAATGTTTTCTTGCCATCAAACCTATTGATAAGATCGCATATACATGTACGAAGGACCCACACAATATCAGCTTGATCTAAAAACTGTGTGGGCCCCACTATCAGGAAACAGTGGAGTTTGAACAACTACCGTTGAAGCCTTCCTAAGGCTCATTGTAATGTTTAAATGCCATCTAGACCTGTGGCATAGGTCTGGATGGAGGGGAAAACACAAATACTAGCTTGATTCAAAACTCATGTGACCCTGGGGGGGGGGGGGGGGGGGGTCCCACGCTGCAAACAACGTGTGTGCGCACGTTAACCAGTAGGTGGCCCACCCTATGGGTCCCACCTTGATGTATTTGTTTTATCTATGCTGCTCATCTGTTTCTCCATATCATTTTAAGTTGTGGGCCCAAAAAAAGGCAAATCCAAATGTTAGGTGGGCCACACCGCAGGAAACAGTGGTCATTGATGCCCACCATTGGAAACTGTCTTGGGGCCACTGTAATGATGAGATTTTCATCCAACCAGAGGTTGTGTGGCCATCTTAAGGTCCCACATTGATGGATGTGTTGTATACCTTGCCTCCCATCTTGGTAGGGGTGTGGGGCCGGCCTCGTTTTGGATGGGCCACACATAGGAAATGGTGGTGATTGAATGCCTACTACCGAAACTTCCTAAAGCCTATGGTAATGTTTATTTGCTATCTAACCTATTGGTAAGGGCACTGTGGACCCCACCTTGGTGTTTATGTTCTATCCAGGCCCTCCCAAGTGGGACCCACTAGATGTGTGTGTTTCATCCATGCCGTACATTTATTTCGTTAGCTCATTTTATATGTGTAGGCCCAAGTATGGGGCTGATGTAGTCTCAAGTGGGCCATTGTTGAGCTCTTAATTGTGCATATTCTAACCCCAATTCATCACTAATTGTGCGAGATTTTCATGATTTAAAGACTAATTGTTAAGCTCTTAATTATGCATATTCTAACCCCAATTCATCACTCATTGTGCGAGATTTTCATGATTTAAAGACTAATTGAATGCATGTTTTGTGATTGCAGGAATGAGAGTGGACTTCATCCGATAGGAGACTAAAAAGAGCTATTTTTGAAGCCTTTGGATGAAGGTTGAAGAAGGACCAAAGAAAGAAGAAATCAAGAAGAAGAAAGAAAGAAGAAACTGAAGAAGAATAGGGCCAAGACCGGTCGTACGACCGGTCGGCCAAGGGAGCCAGACCGGTCAAGATCGGTCGGCCAACCCCTATGCTCGCTGGACTGATGAGGAAAGCAGTCTGACCGGTCGTGACCGGTCGGCCAACCCAGTTCGACCGGTCGGCCAGAGTATTTTTCCAACTCTAGAGCTTGCTAAAACGGTTCATAGTGAGGCACGACCGGTCGCGACCGGTCGGCCAATCACTCAGACCGGTCGTGCGACCGGTCGGCCATGTGTAATATTGCACACTTTCTGTTTTTGGCGCTGATTTTCTCTGCGCACTGCGTAAGTTTTACGCAAATTCTTCAATATTCTGAAGTTACGGAGCCTCCCCACTATAAAAGGACACCTAGGAATCGTTCCTAGGGTATCTTAGAAGAGTTTAAGTAAGGTTGGAGGCGGCGGAAGTGGATTTCGGAGTTCCACAACTCCTTCTAGTTTGTTTTGCTGTTTTTATGATTTTTCTAGTTGTTTCATGTTTCCTTGGATCATAAGCAGCTAAATCTCTTAGCTAGGGCTAAGAGGTGAAGCTTGTAGTGGATCTAAGATGTTTCAATTCGTTCTAAGTTGGTTTTAAGATTGGATTTCATGTTTATGAACAATGGTTTGAAGTTTAATTCAAGTACTAAAGTAGTTTTTCTTAGTCTTATGATGACTCATGGATGTTTGGGAGAATTACTTAAGTTCTTAATTGCTTTGTGTTAGTCTAGACCTGTATGATCCGAGGAATTGGAGTACGCTCTAGTACTATGATCTTCATGTGGGGACTTCCTACCAAAGTTCTACTTTTCTGGTTTTCTGAATTATGTATGGGACTGTGCATGTGATTTAAATCAAGTTCAAATCATAATCTAGCCTTGTCTTGTGACAGGACTTGAGGATGGTTATGATTGTGATCTTATCCTATTAGAATTGGAACTGACCTATGCAATTGAGCATGCTCAGCCTAGCTTGCATTGAGTGAATCATACATATGGCTCTTACATATGACAGATTGTTTGGTTTAACAGCTATACCATCCGGTTAGATAGATCTTAATATCGATTTTAGTTGAGAAATTGAAAAACCACAGTGGATTGAACATCAAGGATTGCTACAAGTGGATTCTTGAACCCCTAGCGCCTTTTTATAATTGTTTACCTTCAAATTAGTTTAAAAATGTTACTCACATCAATCTCATACAAAATCTGGTTGTTAGCTCTCAATAGACACTATTGGATGTGTTTGTGAATTCCTACACAAGTCCCTGTGGATCGACCTCGGTCTTACCGAGTTTATTACTACATCGCAACCTTACACTTGGGGAAGCGAACAAGTTTTTGGCGCCGTTGCCGGGGACCTTGACGGTTTTTTACAGATTTCTGAAAATAGAGTCTATTTAGGATTTTTCTAACTTAGTTTATTTTGAATTGTTTTTCTTTTTCAGGGATTTCTAGGAAGTTGAAGAAGATATAAGGATTTCAAGTGCTCGAATCAGGTTCTATCTTTCTAAATCTTACTCTTCTCCTTCTCCTATTCATTCCTATCATATTCATCTCTTGTAGAGTGGGTGGAGACTCCTTTTGGATCTCTGAAAGGTAGGCCTTGTGCCACCTAGATTCCTATTGATCGGCTCTACCGTCTTGGATCACCTTGTGCTTAGAGATTTCTCTTCTCACCTCTACTCCTCTTTCTTCTTTTTCTGCACTTTGCTTAAAGGATTGAAAGAGTGGGTGGGGAGTTCTTTGAACCCCTATTGACCAGGAGAAATTGGTCTCTATCCTTGCTTCTGGCCTAGCCAGTGCAAGACAGCTTGTGCACTGGCTAGGAGAGTAAAGAAAGGAAGGAAGAATTCTTTTTTCTTTTTTTCATACTTTTTGGGATTTGCATGCCACATTGGGCTTGGGATTCTAATAATCAACTCATTAGTGAAGGGGGAATAGTTGAAGGGATTCACAGAGAACCACGTGCTAGGAGACATCTAACTTCTCCAATTTTGTCTGAAGTATGGCTATTAATCAACCTAATCCGATGGCCAATCCTAATCTGGGCCTAAACCAAACTGAAATGGGGGAGAATGTGGTTGAGAATATTCCCCGACCAAGAACTTTACGTGATTTCTTGCAACCAGCAAGAGCGAGCACTCCCTCATGCATAGTTTTTGCACAAAATGCAGGGAATGTGGATTTAAAACCTGGAGTGATCCAACTTCTCCCTAAATTCCATGGATTAGACAGTGAGAGTGCCTATCAACACCTTAAGGAGTTTGATGAGGTAATAACCACCATGCACTTTGCTAATGTGACTGATGATGTGGTGAGACTCAAATTCTTCTCTTTTACTCTTAAAGATAAAGCTAAAGGTTGGCTTCATGCATTAAGGCCAAGATCAATTGGTGCATGGACTGATATGCATAGGGAATTCATAAAAAAATTCTTCCCTACTCACAAAACAAACATGTTGAAGCGCCTTATCATGAACTTTGCCCAAAAGGAAGATGAAACCTTCTTCCAATGTTGGGAGAGGTTTAAGGACTTATTAAACGCATGCCCACATCACAGCTATGAAATTTGGCGGGTTATAAGTTTTTTCTATGAAGGACTGACTTCACCCAGGCGCCAATTTGTAGAGATGATGTGTAATGGGGAGTTCATGAATAAGGAAGCTGATGAAGCATGGGATTATTTGGAAGAATTAGCTGAGAATGCACAGTCTTGGGATACATCTAAACCAACAAATTCCAAGATTGGCCAACAAAAGGAAAAAGGGGGAATTTACTTCTTATCGGAAGAAGATAGCTTAAGTGCTTGTGTGGCTAGCCTCACAAGAAAAGTTGAGGCCATGGAATTAAGGAAAGGAGAGACGATCAACTCTAAGGACGTTGAAACTGTTTGTGGAGTTTGTGCCGAAAATCAATATACAACACAAGACTCAGCAGTTCAAGACATCTTACAAGAACAAGCAAATGCCATAAACAGTTATCAACGGCAATTTGGTGCTCCAAACTCAAACACGTATGATTCTAGTTGGAAGAACCATCCCAACTTCAGTTAGAGGAATGGACCCACTGCGAATGCAAACAATATCCCTCAAGCTCAACCTTTACTAGGTCCATCCCTAGTCATTACACCGAAAGTTTCGCTAGAGGAGTGTTAGGTGCGTTTGTATTGGTTCAAGAGGAATATAATAAGACTAATTCTCTGAAAATAGATGGGTTCATGCAAGAGCAATTGAAATTTAATCAAAATACAACCCAAGCCATCAATGACTTGAAAATCTCAATGGCTAGGGTTAAATCTCACCTCAGTGCTAGGGAGAAAGGCACACTTCCTGCCCAACCTCTTCCTAACCCAAGGACCCAATTTGAGATACAAGACGCAAGCTCATCCTCCCAACATATGGAGCATGTTCAAGCTATCACCACTTTGCAAAGTGGGAAAATAATTGATAAATCTAATCCGGTGAAGGCCCTACAGCCTAATGATCCGAAAATTTCCAAAGAGGATGATAACCTGAACAACACTCCACAAGAGAAAGAACCGGAAAGGCAATACAAGCCGGTTGCCCCGTTTTCACAAAGGTTGATTTCACCTAAACCTTTAGACAAAAATCTAAAAATTTTAGAGGTTTTCAAGTAGGTGAAGATCAACATCCCATTGTTGGATGCCATTAAACAAATTCCGTCATATG
This sequence comes from Liriodendron chinense, assembly GCA_003013855.2. NCBI lineage: Eukaryota > Viridiplantae > Streptophyta > Magnoliopsida > Magnoliales > Magnoliaceae > Liriodendron > Liriodendron chinense. The sequence continues at coordinate 15,339 of PVNU02003522.1, read as the reverse complement.
CTAAGTTTTTTAAGAATCTTTGCACGATAAAAAGAAAAATACATGTGCAAAAGAAGGCATTTTTGATAGAGAATGTAAGTGCCATCATAAATCACGGGATGCCCAAGAAATACAAAGATCCTGGTAGTCCGACAATATCATGCATAATTGGAGACTACCGAGTGAAGCATGCTTTACTCGATCTAGGAGCAAGTGTGAACTTAATACCCTTTTCGGTCTATGAACAATTGGGTTTAGGTGAATTAAAACCCACCAAAACCACATTACAACTCGCTGACCGATCGACTCGTATTCCGAGAGGGGTGATTGAGGATGTTCTTGTCCAAGTTGACAAGGTCTACTACCTAGTGCACTTCATTGTCTTGGACACACAACCCACGGTTAATAGTGGCCCTCAAATTCCTGTCATACTTGGCCGCCCATTCCTAGCTACATCAAACGCTATCATAAATTGTAGGAGTGGGGTCATACAAATGTCCTTTGGTAATATGACGATTGAGTTAAGTGCTTTCAATGTTGACAACCAACAAGAGGATGAAGATGAAGAGGTCCACAAAATAAACATGATCAATTCTATTGTGGAAGATGTGTCCCTCTCAACTCCTTACCCCAATCACTTAGAAGAAGATGCGGCCTATTCTCTTGATAAGAATGTTGATGTGATAAAGGATGTAGTCACACCTTTCGAGTCGGTATCGGTAAATCATGTTAGCCAAGAAAAGGATGTGGAAACAACACTTTACTGTACTGAGAAATCAATTCATATTTCCACACCTCTATGGATCATGCATACCGACCTCTACCAACCCTGGGATGATCCATATTTACAAAATCAATGCCCAGAAAAATCTGAATGGAGACATATTTTTTCTGATAAATATGACGATGTCTCCTCTTATACATGTGATGAAAACATTAATGAAACCACTGAAATTCCTTTTTGGAATTTTCAGTGGCTTATCTGGATCACTCACACACATGTATACTGTAATGCAAGATATTGGATGACGTTATTGCAAAACCTTTTGATCCATCTAATGATTCTGCTTGACTTTATGCTTTTGGACGAGCTGTTGGAATTGATCTCCTAGTCTGATGGAGGTATAGAGTAGTTAGGATTAGAATTTTGTTGCTTTTGTTTGTTTTTGTTTAGGTTTGTTAGAAGGAGGAAGAATTCAACTTTTCACTTTTTCAGGTACTCTCATTCCTCACTCCCTTTTTATGTTCAAATTGCTCTCATGTTTTATTCATTGCACATCTTTTACATTGAGGACAATGTAAGATTTGGTTGGGGGGTGTAGGATCACTTGGATGAATCCAGCGTTTTGTAACATTTCGAGCAATTATGTAGAAATTTTTTGATTTTCCTAAAATTCAAAAATCTTTTGGAAAACATTGTTTCTATGCATTCAAGATGATATGAGCATAAGAGGAGGAGATATGAAGTGTATGAGGTTGTATGTCTGGAATCTCTCATAGCATAATGGTTTTATATGTGAATTCCCCTAGCTATGTGATTGATAGAAAATTTGAACACTTTTACACCTAGTTCACATTACACGATTTTCATGAGTTGAAAGAATTATGTGATTTGTGGGTTAGCTAGACTTTGATTTAAGGTGCTGAGAAACCAAGCCGGGGTACTTTGTCCATCCTTGTCCACGGGAAAACAACGAAAGATATGGATTTCTAAAAATCCTATCTAAATTAAAAGAAAAAGGGAAAGGAAGGATGAAATTGGGAAAGATGGAAAAATGGTGGAAAATTCCGATTAGGGCTACCTATTACCAACCGGAGGATGGTCTACCCGTAACCAAAGCCGGAAATGGGACATAGTGTGAAAACCGTCGGAAGGACAGTAAGGCAAATACCCGTCATTGGCTTGTTGTTACTCTATATACCTTGAGATCTCTAGTCTGGTTGATCTATGAAGAAGATACTCCTAGAAACTCATGAGATGAATTTTCACTATGCACACTAGGTTGAATTTGTTCAAGTCCTTCTATTTGTCAACCAATCAGCGGGAATTTCATATGAATGCTTATTATGTTTTGAGAGTTTACGGTTTCAACCTCTATCACCTAATTTCTCTAACTCTTACACTTATGCATCTTGGGATGTATAGAAGAACGATTTCTAAAAGAGAGTTGGGTTTTGGAGAATAGAATTGATTTCACACATGTTTTGCTTGGGACTAGCAAAATGCTAGTTGGGGGTGGTGTTGAGCTCTTAATTATGCATATTCTAACCCCAATTCATCACTCATTATGTGAGATTTTCATGATTTAAAGACTAATTGAATGTATGTTTTGTGATTGCAGGAATGAGAGTTGACTTCATCCGATAGGAGACTAAAAAGAGCCATTTTTTAAGCCTTTGGATGAAGGTTGAAGAAGGACCAAAGAAAGAAGAAATCAAGAAGAAGAAAGAAAGAAGAAACTGAAGATGAATAGGGCCAAGACCGGTCGTACGACCAGTCGGCCAAGGGAGCCAGACCGGTCAAGATCGGTCGGCCAACCCCTATGCTCGCGGGACTGATGAGGAAAGCAGTCTGACCGGTCGTGACCGGTCGGCCAACCCAGTTCAACCGGTCCAAACCGGTTGGCCAGAGTATTTTTCCAACTCCAGAGCTTGCTAAAACGTTTCATAGTGAGGCACGACCGGTCGCGACCGGTCGTGCGACCGGTCGGCCATGCGTAATATTGCACACTTTCTGTTTTTGGCGCCGATTTTCTCTGCGCACTGCGTAAGTTTTACGCAAATTCTCCAATATTCTGAAGTTGCAGAGCCTCCCCACTATAAAAGGACACCTAGGAATTGTTCCTAGGGTATCTTAGAAGAGTTTAAACAAGGTTGGAGGCGGCGGAAGTGGATTTCGGAGTTCCACAACTCCTTCTAGTTTGTTTTGCTGTTTTTATGATTTTTCTAGTTATTTCATGTTTCCTTGGATCATGAGCAGCTAAACCTCTTAGCTAGGGCTAAGAGGTGAAGCTTGTAGTGGATCTACGATGTTTCAATTCGTTCTAAGTTGGTCTTAAGATTGGATTTCATGTTTATGAACAATAGTTTGAAGTTTAATTCAAGGACTAAAGTAGTTTTTCTTAGTCTTATGATGACTCATGGATGTTTGGGAGAATTACTTAAGTTCTTAATTGCTTTGTGTTAGTCTAGACCTGTATGATCCAAGGAATTGGAGTACGCTCTAGTACTATGATCTTCATGTGGGGACTTCCTACCAAAGTTCTACTTTTCTGGTTTTCTGAATTATGTATGGGACTGTGCATGTGATTTGAATCAAGTTCAAATCATAATCTAGCCTTGTCTTATGACAGGACTTGAGGATGGTTATGATTGTGATCTTATCCTATTAGAATTGGGACTGACCTATGCAATTGAGCATGCTCAGCTAGCTTGCATTGAGTGAATCATACACATGGCTCTTACATATGGCAGATTGTTTGGTTTAACAGCTCTACCATCCGGCTAGATAGATCTTAATATCGATTCTAGTTGAGAAATTGAAAAACCACAGCGGATTGAACATCAAGGATTGCTACAAGTGGATCCTTGAACCCCTAGCGCCTTTTTATAATTATTTACCTTCAAATTAGTTTAAAATTGTTACTTACATCAATCTCATACAGAATCTGGTTGTTACTCTCAATAGACACTATTGGATGTGTTTGTGAATTCCTACACAAGTCCCTGTGGATCGACCTCGGTCTTACCGAGTTTATTACTACATCGCAACCCTACACTTGGGGAAGGGAACAGCCATACCACGAAGACCTCTACATTTCCAATAGGGCCCACAGTCCGAGTCCCACTCTCTACATATATTGGGTCATATAAGGCCAACATCACATGATATGTCTAATAACATGTTAGTGTACTTAGCTTGATAGGTCACACTGATAATATGCTTAGTATGATGGATATCATGCTCATTCATATGCCCATACACATCATTTGTATACCTGTTATGGATCACAATTAATCATAGCATGCGTCATTTTGGCTTGTTATACTTAGGGGACCCGTGCGAGACAAGGTCGCCCCATATGATTGCGCTGTATGCATAGGTTTGGTGCATGACTTAGATTGTATGAATCATGCATCTTGCATTATGTATGTCACAATGGCCTTCACACCCTAGCGGCATCGGGGAAGTGGCCACCACAATCATATCATGGTTGGTAGGAATGGACACCGGAAACATGTTCTAGCACATGAGCGCTATGGATGTCCTTGGGTGAAAGTCCCTAAACCCTGTAGTACCAGTAGGATGCTCCAACGTCGAGACCGAGTGGATAACATGAGCGCCCGAGTGCCAAATACTAGTAGGACGCGTCTCCCATTGTATTGAGGTCGATTGGAAAGGGGTGTGACCTTATCCGCCCGGGTGCAAAGGGCTATAAACTAGGTTGAGTTTGACCAACTCGCCAAATGGGTCCGCTATCAGCGGGCCGGGTGGGCATTGGCATACCACTGACGAGGCGGATAGTGAGGTCTTTTCTACTAGATTGGTCATGCAGGCGATGTGCGGCGGCCAGTGTTAGAGTGTATTAGACCCCGATGATGTCCCATATGAGAACCGTTTTGATATTGCAGATTAGTTGAGGATTGGCAAGCTTGCGTTGCATCTCAAGCATATAACACTCGGCCATGTAGGCCCTTGCATTGCATAGCCTTGGGATGGCTGATAGCATTCATGAACTTGGTAACTTAACCCTCCATCACTTTCGCTTACTCTGGTATCTGTATACTTATCATATACATCACACACGTACTCTATTGAGCTTCGTAGGAGGCTTTGTGCGTTTGTTTACACTGCAGGTACTAGGACGTATCAGCAGCGTTGAGCTCGGATCATGTGCCTGATATTTTGGACTTTTGCTACATTTTTGTATTTTCCCTTTTCAACATTGTACTCAACAGACTATATAGTGGATATGTGATGATGTTTTGTGGTTTTAGTTACCCTCCCTTACAAAAAAAATTACCCAGAAAATCCTCCTGGTGGTATCCCAAGATTGGAACCTGGCATATGAGAGCTAGGAGCTGAGAATGAGGTACTGCAAAGGCTGTTGGAACCAAGGTCGACGATCAGAAATTTAGTGAGCCCGGTCCCCTAGTTTAGGGTTATTCTCTCGCCTCAAGTGCAAGGCTGCGATGTAGTAATAAATCTCGGTAAGACCGAGGTCGATCCACATGGAATAAGGAAAACCAATTCAAGTTGTTCCAGCAACTTCTAATTCAATGAATTAAGGATTTCAGGTTTATAAACTAACTTACAACGGTAATTGTAAAAATCTGTAATTAAAGGGAACTAAGGCTTTTGAGGATCCGCTTGTGATAGCCCTCATGTGAATTCATTCATCCAAGCATAACACAACTATAATTGAAGTTCTATCTCTCTTGTAGTTGGAAGATATGGCTTTCAAACATAAACAATCTCTACCTAAGTTGAAGAACAAGGTTCTAGTTCTAATGAAGCCCATAGAAGTCGAATATGTAGCCTTCGAAGTAACGACCATGCTAATGGGCTATGGTACGCTCTAGGGTTACTACAATTCGAATCTAATCAATTTAAAATGACAATCTCAGAGAATTGCAAGGAACTCATGTTCAAAGCACATGAACTCTCATAAAACATCCAAAAATATCACTTTTATTCAAACTAGAACTTAAAAACTAAAACTTTAAGCAAAGTACGTGAATTAGAACGAATCCAACATGATAACTACTCACAAGCTTCACCTCTTAGCCTTAGCTAAGAGGCTCTAGCCGAGCATTATCATGCTTCAACTAGAATTCAAAGAAAAACTAAATAAAAACATGTAAAACTAGAAGAAAAAAAAACCCTAATTGGAGGAGTTGTGATCGCTCCACGATGATCTCCCTTGCTCCCCACTAACTTAGAACTCTTCTAGGATACCTTGGGAAGGATGCCAAGGTGTCCTTTTATAAGAAAAACCATGACCCGCCTCGGAGTGCGTAAAAACTTATGCACTTGTATTGCAGTCGGACGCTGGTCGGGCGCCCGATCAGATAGTGGTCCGGCGCCCGACCGTGCTTCAATTCGGTCAGTAGCCTTTTAGTGAAATTCTCTTTGAATATCAGGCGCCCGACCATATGTTGGTCAGGCGCCCGGTCAGGTGCAGAATTGTGCAGTAATGTTCAGCAGATTATCATCTAATTTCGGGCCGGGCGCCCGGTGGCCTTCTGACTTGCATGCGAAACTCCTCTTTTCTTCTGGCTGATCCAGGTCTTTCTGACGCGATTCTTCAGGGCTTCTTTTCAATGTCTTCAATGTGGTTCCAAAGGACGTTTTTAACAACAAATTTATGACTTCTCCCTTTTATTCCTAAATACACAAAACAAGCATTAGATGAGTCTTTAAAGCACGCAAACCATGCATGTAATGTGATGTAATGGGCTAGAAAATGTATAAAATGGGAGCTCAACACACCCCCCAACCAGCTTTTTTCTAGTCCCGAGCAAAATATGCTTGAAACATGTTCAGACCTCCAAAAACCAACTCTCCTTCAGAAACTATGTTTCTATCTATTCCAAGACATACAAGTGTAAAATTCAGAAAAATGAGGTGATAGAAGTTGAAACCTTAAACTCTCAAAACATAATAAGTGTCCGTATGAAATTCCCGTTGATTGATTGATTGATAAATAGAGGAACTCGAACAAATTCAACCTAATGTGCATAGTGAAAGTTCATCTCATTAGTTTCTGGGATTATCTTCTTCATAGATCAACTAAACTATGGATCTCAAGGTGTATAGAGCAACAACAAGCCTATGATAGAAATTTACCTTACCGTCCTTCCAACGGCTTTTACACTACATCCCATTTTCGGCTTTAGTTACGGATAGACCATCCCCCGGTTGGTAATAGGTAGCCCTTTTCGAAATTTTCCACCATTTTTCTCCATCATTCCCAATTTTCATCCTTCCTTTTCCTTTTTCTTTTACATTAGATAGGATTTTTAGAAATCCACATCTTTCGTTATTTTCTCATAGACAAGGATGGACAAAGTACCCGGCTTGGTTCCTTAACACCTCAAATCTAAGTCTAGCCAATCCACAAATCACATAATCCCTTCAACCATGAAAATCATGTAATGTGAACTAGGTGTAAGAGTTTCAGATTTTCTATCAATCACATAAATAGGGGAATTCACATATAAAACCATTATATTAAAAGTAGCTCAAGACTTGCAACATCACTCACTTCGTATCTCCTTTTCTTATACTCATATCATTCCGAATGCATAGAAACAAAGTTTTCCAAAAGAGTTTTGAATTTTAGAAAAATTAAAAAATTTCTACATAATTGCTTGAAATATCACAAAAGCTAGTAGATTCATCTAAGGAATCTCACCCCCCAACCAAAATCCTACACTGTCCTCAATGTAACAAGATATGCAATAAGCATGACATGAGAGCAATGAAATAAAACAAAGGAGAGTGAGAACGAGAGTACCTGAGGTTGCAAGTTGATTAATCCTAGCATCTTCTATTATCTCGATGAGACTTATTCAATCCTAATTGCAGAAAAATAAACCCTAACCTACCTACCTTTGATTAGTCTGATCGACTACATAATCAAATTTGAGCAGGATCTTCATGAATTTCAATAAATTTCTCATGAGGATCATCCAAAGTCCCGCTCGACGGTAAAGATAGATGCTTTTCTTCATTGAGATCCAATATTTATGTGCACCACATACATGATAGAAGGAGATAAGAGCAGCAAAAAGATATCTCCTCAAATTCTGATCTGGGTTATGATTGATTAAAAACAGGTCCTCCCAATCAGAATTTTCAATGGGCTGAAGGACCCATGATAGTGGAGAGACATTCATCAAGTTTTCATTGGTTAAAGCTGTCTCCTTCACAATTTCAGAATTGTAGGGTGCTTCCACAAACAATGGTAAAGAGTGTAAATCAGTGAAAAGGTGTTCTTCAGGCACTGACACCGTGTCTAACTAAATATCCAACTCCTTAATCATCTCATCATCAAGATCATAAGAGTGGGACAAGCATTCTTCTAGGAAATCGAGATAGTCGGATTGTCACGCCCCAAATCCAGGGACCAGGCTCACTAAATTCCCGATCACCGACCTTGGTGCCAACAGCCTCCGTAGTACCCCATTCTCGGCTACTAGCTCTCATGTGCCAGGTTCCGATCCTGGGATCCTACCAGGAGGATCTTTTTTTTTGTACAGGAGCATAATCAAAACCATAAAACATCATCAAATATCCACTAAAAAGTTTGTTGAGTACAGTACTGGAAAGGGAAATACAACATGTAGCAGAAGTCCAAAATATTAGGTACATGCACCGCGCTCAACGCTGCTGATGTGCCCTAGTACCTGCAGTGTAAACAAACGCACATGAGCTTCCTACGAAGCTCAGTAGAGTGCGTGTGTGCGCGTGTGATGCATATGACAAGTATACAGATATCAAAGTAAGCGAAAGTAGTAGAGGGCTAAGTTATCAAGTTCATAAATGCTATCAGCCATCCCAAGGCTATGTAATGTAAGGGCCTACATGGCCGAGTGTTACATGCTAGAGATGCAATGCAAACACGTCAATCCTCAACTGATCCACATATCAAAATAGTTCTCATCTGGGACATCACCGGGTCTAGTATACTCTAATACTGGCCGCCGCACATCGTGCGCATAACCAAGCGAGTAGAAAAGACCTCACTATCCGTCTCGTCAGTGGTATGCCAATGCCCACCCGGCTCGCCGATAGCAGACCCATTCAATGAGCTGGTCAGACTTGACCTAGCTTACAGCCCACTACACCCGGGCGGATAAGGTCACAGCCCTTTCCAACCGACCTTGACACAGTGGGAGACGCGGCCTACTGGTATTTGGCACGCGGGCGCTCATGTTATCCACTTGGTCTCGACGCTGGAGCATCCTACTGGTCCACAGGGTTTAGGGACTTTCACCCAAGGACATCTATAGCGCCCACGTACTAGAACAAGTTTCCAGTGTCCATTACTGCCAACCACGATGTGACTATGGTGGCCACCACCCCGATGCTGCTAGGGTGTGAAAGCGATCGTGACATACATAATGCAAAATGCATGAATCACACAATCCAAGTCATGCACCAAACTTACGCATACTGCGCAATCATGTGGGGCGACCCTGTCTCGCATGGGTCCCCTAAGTATAACAAGCCAACTAGCATATGCTATGGTTAATCATGATCCATAACAGGCATACAAATGATGCGTATGGGCATATGAATGAGCATGGTATTCATTATACTAAGCATGTTATCAGTGTGACATATCAAGCTAAGTATACTAGCATTGTTACCAAACGTACCACGTGACGTTGGCCTTAAATGGCCCAATATATATACAGAGAGTGGGACCCGGACTGTGGCCCCATTGGAAATGTAAAGGTCTTCGTGGCATAGCCCACTTGAGACCACATCGGCCCCATACTTGGGCCTGCGCATACAAGATAGGCCGACAAAATAGGTGTACGGCATGGATAAAACATATATATCAAAGGAAGGACCAAGGTGGGCATCAATGACCACTATTCCCTGCGGGTGTGGTCCATCTAACATCTGGATTTACCGCATTGTAGGGGCCATATTCTAAAATAATATGGAAAAATAGATGGGCAGCATGAATAGAACAGATACATCATGATGGAGCTAATAGATACATCACGTTGGGACCCATATGGTGGGCCACCTGCTGGGCAGCGTGGTACCCATCTGGTCCCAATAAGTTTTGAATCAAGTAGATATTTGTGTTTTCTCCTTCATCCATATCCATGTGATCTTATGAACAGATTGGATGGCAAATAAACATCACTGTAGAACCTGAAAAGGTTTCAACGTTGGAAATCATTATCTCCCACTGTTTCCCGTGGCAAGGTCCACTTGACATTTGGGTATGCTTAAATTTTGGGCTCGGCCACTTATGAAACAGGTTGGATGACAATTAAACATCACTGTAGGGCTGGGAAGGTTTCAACGGTAGAGATCACTATTCCCACTGTTGTCCCGTGGCATAGTCCACTTGACTTTAGGATATGCTTAAATTTTGGGCTCAGCCACTAAAATGAGCTGGAAAAACATATGGACAGAAATAGATAAAACACATACATTCTAGGTGGGTCCCACAAGTGGGCCACCTGCTAGGCAGCCCAACCAGCCCACGGCGCTGGTTGCTGCCAACGTCTTTTTCTTTTTTCTTTTTTTTCTTTTTTTGGTTATTGTTCTCATCAAGTGGGGCCCACGGAAGTTTTCGATCAAGCTGATATTTTTGTTTTCCCTTCATTCACATGCGTGTGAACTTATGAACAGGTTGGATCTCAAATAAACATCATGGTGGGCCGTAAGAAGGTTTCAATAGTAGGGTCACTGTCCTCACTGTCTTCTTCCAGTGGGGCCCTCTTGAGATTTGGATCTGACTCACTCTTCAGATCATGCCTTAAAATGATCTCCCCAAATGGATGGACGGTGTGGATATAACACGTACAACGAGGTGGGCCCAGGGAAGTTGGTGACGTCACTCCAGTAGTGAGATGCTTCCAGCGTCAGAGACGCTGGGAGCCCTTCTCTCTTATTATTATTATTATTATTTTCTGTGGTTTTGATCGAGTGGGGCCCACGTAAGGGTGATCCACTCCGCTCATCAGCTGGGCCATCTCATGGTGGGCCCAATGAGCCCTATATTGGGTACCTGATTCAGTCTAGAAACCTCAAGGTTGACCAAAGAAGTTTCAGCCATGCACATCATTAGCTTCACTATTTTCATGCGGTGCGATCCATCTGACGTTTGGATCTGGTTCTTATTCGGGCCCTGGCCCTAAAATGACTTGGGAAAACAGATGGACGGTGTGGATACAACATAAACATCAAGGTGGGTCCTACAAGTGGGGACCTATTCTCACATTCCAACGTCCCTGACGCTGGACCGTCCCGGCGTCTCTGACGCTGAGGGCATCCAGCGTCCAGGTCCTCTATTCTCCTTTTTTTCTTCTTCTTCTTCGTAGTTTCTTTCAAGTGGGGCCCACTTGGAGACGATCCACGCCATTCATCAGGCTCCCCAGCCCGTGAGGAACCCACAGAGCCCAATATTGGATAGGTAAAAAGGTTCACAAACATCACAGTGGGCCCAAGAAGTTTCAACAGTGGACATCCCTATCTCCACTGTTTTCTATGGTGTGGTCCACCTGAGATCTGGATCAGCTTCATTTTTGGTGTCCAGTCCTAAACTGAGCTGGAGAAACAGACGGACGGTGTGGATATTACGAAAGCATCAAGGTGGGTCCCACGAGTGGGCCCACGGTAAATGCCCAAAAGGGGCTCAGCACAGGCGCTGCTGGGCAGCAACGTCCTCTGGACACTGACTGTCCAGCGGCTAGACTCTCCTTCTTTCCTTTTTCTTTATTATTGTTATTATTATTATTATTATTATAAGTAGGTGGGGCCCATTCGTGGATGATCCAATCCATTCATCTAACTGTCCATCACAAGGTGGGCCTAAGGAAATAAAATGAAAGGAAATTAAGAAAATGGGGTTTATGTCCCCCTTGCACTCACAATGATGGTTGGACGGTTGGATTGACAATCGGACGGTGATCGGGGTCCTCCAAGCTTGATCTCCTCCCTCAATCTCCTCTACTTAACACACAACTCCCTCTAAACTCTCTCTTTCTCTCTCTACTTCTCTCTCAAATCTCTTTCTCTTTCTCTTTCTTCTCTCTCTCTCTCTCTCTCTCTCTCTCAAATCCCTTTCTCTTTCTCTCTCCTCCTCAAACGTAGAAATTTCATGGACGGTGGAGCTTAGGAATGCTTGGGGTTTTCTAGAAGAGAATGACTAGCATGGGAGGGGGGTATGGGAGGTATGGGTAGTATGGCTTTGGTTGACTTTGGAGGTAAGAGAGTGATGGGGTGTGTAGAGTAGGGTGATGAGAGGGGTATGGGTGAGGGTGATGGTGATGGATTTGACATATTCTTGGAATTTGTGCAAGTGGGGCCCACTCCACATGCCCGTTGCATGGCCCACCTTGAATTGCACAAATGATCGCAACTTTCACACCGGGTATCGCAATGGGACGTGCCGCGCGGCGTTGGAATCGCAGCGCTTACGCAGTTGCCAGGGTATACGTCTTGGGTCGATGCGGTACTAAAATAGGGCTGCGATCAAGGCTCGCTAATCTTGTCCATTCGGGACTTACCGGCACCAGAAATTAAGCATACGGAGGGAAAATAAGTGTACGGGTCTTACAGGGATGAAGGATCATGATCTTGCTTGAGTGAATGCAAAAATTCAATTTCGATAGTGAGGGACTCGCCCTCCATGGGGTGGAATTCTTCCAAAATAGGTTCTCCATAACTAGTATGAGGCACCAAGTCGGAAGTATGCTAGGCTTTAACAATCTCTTGAATAATGAGGTCGTTTGAATTTTTAAAGTGAGCCAAGCATTCGTCCAAAGAATCTGAATTTTCATTCATGGGAGTCTCATTCTCCACATTAAAATTAAGCATGTCAAGTTGGTGGAGTGACTCAAAAATATCAACCTCGGCCATCTCTCTAGCATGCATATCCTCTAGAGACTCATAATCATTATGCCCTTGGAAAAAAGAAACCATAGGTTCCATAAGCATCCACTGAACCCTCATTGTAAGTAACCCCACTATCGCTTTCAGATTTAATGGATTTCTCGAGTTCGTCAGCCGTCATTGAAATCTCTTCATCATTAAGTTCAAAGCATCCAAAAGAGATTGTGGACTCACCATAATTAATGATGACATTGGGATCATTGAGATCAATCTCCTTTAAAAGTCTATTCATTAAATCCAAAGAAGGTGGGACTTGGGTAGCCCCATCCTCCTCATTAAAGGGGATTGATTCGATACCCCCAATTTCGGGCTCAACGTCTTCACAAGATGGCGACTAAGCTTGATTTGATTGTTCATCTACAAACTCTTTCTATATTTCCTCAAGTATTTGTGTATACATGTCATCACAAGAGGAAGACATTTTAGGGTGATTGTTAATAACCATGGTTGGTTCTTCCCTTGAACAAGGAGAATGGTGGTTTTTCCAATTAAGACCGTACGCATTGTAGGATGAAGAGTTATATGATGGTTGATAGGCATATCCATACAAGTGATCACGCATTGTCTTAACCGGTTGGCCACTATCCACCCATTCCTTTTGTTGTTGCACACCTCCTACCATAACCGGTGGAACACTCATGTTATTTTCAATACGGTAATCACTTAATGTTTTCCACCGATGATCATTATTCGATTTTTCTTCATTCCGGTATTCCCCCATCGTCTTACGTAGTGTCTCAATGTGTGCATTGCTTTCATTAATGTAATCACGCATCGTCTTACGTAGGGGGATAGTGGAGGTTCTTTAAATCTCAGAAAAATACTCATGCTTGAAGGGATCCCGATCACAATGAGTTTGAGTCCCCCAATCCGACGTCTCATCCTCCAAAAGGTACACATACGCACCATTCGTCCAATCATACATGATGAAATTTTAAGGAATTGGAAACTACCATAATCTAGAAAAAAAAAAAGAAAGAAAGAATGGAGATGGGGAGATGTTACCCGTGAAGGTGAGAACTATATCAACAACAATGTCCTACAAAAAAAATTGTTAGTAATCTAGAAAAAATTAGAAAATCGACTTCTATAAAACTGAAAATCCTACCTAACTAAAACCACCCTATAGCTACTAGAACAATTAGAACCGTTTAACCTTTTTTTCCTAGCAGCGGCGCTAAAAACTTGTTTATTCTCCTCAAGTGCAAGGCTGTGATGTAGTAATAAATCTCGGTAAGAACGAGGTCGATCCATAGGGAATAAGGTAAACCAATTCAAGTTGTTCCAGCAACTTCTAATTTAATGAATTAAGGATTTCAAGTTTATAAACTAACTTACAAGGGTAATTGTAAAAATCTGTAATTAAAGGGAACTAAGGCTTTTGAGGATCCACTTGTGATAGCCCTTATGTGAATTCATTCATCCAAGCATAACACAACTAGAATTGAAGTTCTATCTCTCTTCTAGTTGGAAGATATGGATTTCAAACACAAAAGATCTCTACTCAAGTTGAAGAACAAGGTTCTAGTTCTAATGAAGCCCATAGAAGTCGAATATGTAGCCTTCAAAGTAACGGCCATACTAATAGGCTATGGTACGCTCTAGGGTTACTAAAATTCAAATCTAATCAATCCAAACATAACAATCTCAGAGAATTACAAGGAACTCATGTCCGAAGCACATGAACTCTCATAAAACATCCAAAAATATCACTTTTATTCAAACTAAAACTTAAAAACCAAAACTTTAAGCAAAGTACTTGAATTAGAATGAATCCAACATGATAACTACTCACAAGCTTCACCTTTTAGCCTTAGCTAAGAGGTTCTAGCCCGAGCATTATCATGCTTCAACTAGAATTCAAAGTAAAATTAAATAGAAACATGTAAAACTAGAAAAAAAAAAACCCTAATTGGAGGAGTTGCAATCGCTCCACGATGATCTCCCTTGCTCCCCACGAACTTAGATCTCTTCTAGGATACCTTAGGAAGGATGTCAAGGTGTCCTTTTATAAGAAAAACCACGAACCACCTCGGATTGCGTAAAAACTTACGCACTTGTATTGCAATAGGACGCTGGTTGGGCGCCCGGTCAGGTAGTGGTCGGGCACCCAACCGTGCTTCAATTTGGTCAGCGGCCTTTTAGTGAAATCCTCTTTGAATATCGGGCGCCCGATCATATGTTGGTCGGGCGCCCGGTCAGGTCCAGAATTGTGCAGTAATGTTCAGCAGATTATCATCTAATTTCGGGCGCCCGGTGGCCTTCTGACTTGCATGCTAAACTCCTCTTTTCTTCTGGCCGATCCAAGTCTTTCTGACGTGATTCTTCAAGGTTTCTTTTCAGTGTCTTCAATGTGGTTCCAAAGGACCTTTTTAACAACAAATTCATGACTTTTCCCTTTCATTCCTACACACACAAAACAAGCATTAGATGAGTCTTTAAAGCACGCAAACCATGCATGTAATGTGATGTAATGGGCTATAAAATGTATAAAATGGGAGCTCAACAAGGGCGTGACAAATACCATATCCTTTCTCTTTTTTTTTCTTATACATTAGATAGGATTTTTTGAAATTGATATCTTTCGTTCTTTTCTCTTATTTTCACATGAACAAGGATGGACAAAGTTCCCCGACTTGGTTCCTAAACACTTCAAATATTCAGTCTAACCAATCTACAAATCTACTAATCCCTTCAAATCATGAGAATCA
>PVNU02003521.1:0-14514 GCA_003013855.2 Liriodendron chinense | reverse complement strand
TTTTTTCAGAGAAATTTTAAAATTTCAGAAATCCTCACCTTTGTCTTTAGAGAAGCTCTGTATTTTCAAAAATTCATGATTGTTCTCATAAAACTCTTTTTTATTCTCCAAAACCTTCTATTTTTTTTTTTTGCTCTAACAATATTTTTTCGGAAAACTCAGTTTTTTTTCCAAGCAAAGGCATTATTCTTCCAAAAAATCGCCGTTTCTCATGGAAACTTAAACTATTTAAAAATAGTTGTTTTTTTCCTAGAAACTATATTTCCTTTAGAAAACTCACATTTTCCTTAGCAAAACCTTTATACTTTCAAAAAACTGAAATTTTGCAAAATAACCCAATTTCTTTTATTTTTTACAAAACTATCATTTTTCGAAAAACTTATTTTCTTTTAAAAGAACTTTTTTTTTTTTATAGAAAACTATCGTTTTCTCATAAAAATTATAAGTTTTAACAAACCGTACATTTTTTTTAAAGAAAGGCTTTGTGTTTAAAGCAAAACCTTGGTTTTCACAGAAACTATAACTTTTTTACAATACTCACATTTTTCGTAGAATTTTTAATTTTTAGAAAACTCATTTTTTTCTGAGAAATTTTAAAATTTCACAAATCTCACGTTTGTCTTCAGAGAAGCTCTATATTTTCAAAAATTCGTCATTATTCTCATAAAACTCTTTTTTATTCTCCAAAACTTTCTATTTTTTTTGCTCTACCAATATTTTTTCGAAAAACTCAGTTTCTTTTCCAAGCAAAGGCATTATTCTTCTAAAAAATCGCCGTTTTTCAAGGAAACAAATTTTTTTTTAAAAAATACTTGTTTTTTTCCCAGAAACTATATTTCTTTTAGAAAACTCACATTTTCCTTCACAAAACCTTTATACTTTAAAAAAACAGACATTTTGCAAAATAACCTAGTTTCTTTTATTTTTTACAAAACTATCATTTTTCGAAAAACTTATTTTCTTTTAAAGAACTTTTTTTTTTTTTTAGAAAACTATCGTTTTCTCATAAAAATTATAAGTTTTAACAAACCGTACATTTTTTTTTCTTAAGAAAGGCTTTGTGTTTAAAGCAAAACCTTTGTTTTCACAGAAACTATAACTTTTTTACAACACTCCCATTTTTCGTAGAATTTTTATTTTTTAGAAAACTTTCATTTCTTTCAGAAAAATTTGAAAATTTCACAAATCTCACGTTTATCTATAGAGAAGCTCGGTATTTTAAAAAATTCGTCATTGTTCTCATAAAACTCTTTTTATTCTCCAAAACTTTCTATTTTTTTTTCTCTAATATATTTTTTTCGAAAAACTCATTTTTTTTCCGAGCAAAGGCATTATTCTTTAAAAAAAATCGCTGTTTTTCACGGAAACTTTAACAATTTAAAAATACTTGTTTTTTTCCCAGAAACTATGTTTCTTTTAGAAAACTCACATTTTCCTTAACAAAACCTTTATACTTTCAAAAAACTGACCTTTTGGAAAATAACCCAATTTCTTTTCTTTTTTTACGAAACTATCATTTTTCGAAAAACTTATTTTTTTTAAAAGAACTTTCATTTTTTTTAGAAAACTATCGTTTTCTTATAAAAATTATAAGTTTTAACAAACTGCTCATTTTTCTACTCAAGAAAGTCTTTGTATTTAAAGAAAAACCTCGGTTTTCACAGAAACTATAACTTTTTTACAATAATCCCATTTTTCGTAGAATTTTTATTTTTTAGAAAACTTTCATTTTTTTCAGAGAAATTTTAAAATTTCTCAAATCTCCCTTTTGCCTTTAGAAAAGCTCTCTATTTTCAAAAATTCTTCATTGTTCTCATAAAACTCTTTTTTATTCTCCAAAACTTTCTCTTTTTTTTTTTTGCTCTAACAATATTTTTTCAGAAAACTCAGTTTTTTTTTTTCCGTGCAAAGGCATTATTCTTCCAAAATATCGTCGTTTTTCACGGAAACTTAAACTTTTTAAAAATAGTTGTTTTTTTTCCTAGAAACTATATTTCTTTTAGAAAACTCACATTTTCCTTAGCAAAACCATTATACTTTCAAAAAACCGAAATTTTGCAGAATAACCCAGTTTCTTTTATTTTTTACAAAACTATCATTTTTTGAAAAACTTATTTTCTTTTAAAATAACTTTTTTTCTTAGAAAACTTTCGTTTTCTCATAAAAATTATAAGTTTTTACAAACCGTACATTTTTTTTTCTTAAGAAAGGCTTTGTGTTTAAAGCAAAACCTCGGTTTTCACAGAAATTATAACTTTTTTACAATACTCCCATTTTTCGTAGAATTTTTATTTTTTTAGAAAACTCATTTTTTTCAGAGAAATTTTAAAATTTCAGAAATCTCACCTTTGTCTTTAGAGAAGCTCTGTATTTTCAAAAATTCATGATTGTTCTCATAAAACTCTTTTTTATTCTCCAAAACCTTCTATTTTTTTTTGCTCTAACAATATTTTTTCGGAAAACTCAGTTTTTTTTCCAAGCAAAGGCATTATTCTTCCAAAAAATCGCCGTTTTTCATGGAAACTTAAACTTTTTAAAAATTGTTGTTTTTTTCCTAGAAACTATATTTCTTTTAGAAAACTGACATTTTCCTTAGCAAAACCTTTATACTTTCAAAAAACCGAAATTTTGCAAAATAACCCAATTTCTTTTATTTTTACAAAACTATCATTTTCGAAAAACTTATTTTCTTTTAAAAGAACTTTTTTTTTTTATCGAAAACTATCGTTTTCTCATAAAAATTATAAGTTTTAACAAACCGTACAATTTTTTTTTTAAGAAAGGCTTTGTGTTTAAAGCAAAACCTTGGTTTTCACAGAAACTATAACTTTTTTACAATACTCACATTTTTCGTAGAATTTTTAATTTTTAGAAAACTCATTTTTTTCTGAGAAATTTTAAAATTTCACAAATCTCACGTTTGTCTTCAGAGAAGCTCTATATTTTCAAAAATTCGTCATTATTCTCATAAAACTCTTTTTTATTCTCCAAAACTTTCTATTTTTTTTTGCTCTACCAATATTTTTTCGAAAAACTCAGTTTCTTTTCCAAGCAAAGGCATTATTCTTCTAAAAAATCGCCGTTTTTCAAGGAAACAAATTTTGTTTTAAAAAAATACTTGTTTTTTTCCCAGAAACTATATTTCTTTTAGAAAACTCACATTTTCCTTCACAAAACCTCTATACTTTAAAAAAACAGACATTTTGCAAAATAACCTAGTTTCTTTTATTTTTTACAAAACTATCATTTTTCGAAAAACTTATTTTCTTTTAAAGAACTTTTTTTTTTTTAGAAAACTATCGTTTTCTCATAAAAATTATAAGTTTTAACAAACCGTACATTTTTTTTTTCTTAAGAAAGGCTTTGTGTTTAAAGCAAATCCTCGGTTTTCACAGAAACTATAACTTTTTTACAACACTCCCATTTTTCGTAGAATTTTTATTTTTTAGAAAACTTTCATTTCTTTCAGAAAAATTTGAAAATTTCACAAATCTCACGTTTATCTATAGAGAAGCTCAGTATTTTAAAAAATTCTTCATTGTTCTCATAAAACTCTTTTTTATTCTCCAAAACTTTCTATTTTTTTTCTCTAACAATATTTTTTCGAAAAACTCATTTTTTTTCCGAGCAAAGGCATTATTCTTTAAAAAAATCGCTGTTTTTCACGGAAACTTTAACAATTTAAAAATACTTGTTTTTTTCCCAGAAACTATATTTCTTTTAGAAAACTGACATTTTCCTTAACAAAACCTTTATACTTTCAAAAAACTGACATTTTGGAAAATAACCCAATTTCTTTTCTTTTTTTACAAAACTATCATTTTTCGAAAAAATTATTTTTTTTTTAAAAAGAACTTTCCTTTTTTTTTAGAAAACTATCGTTTTCGCATAAAAATTATAAGTTTTAACAAACCGCACATTTTCTTTCTTAAGAAAGGCTTTGTATTTAAAGAAAAACCTCGGTTTTCTCCGAAACTATAACTTTTTTACAATGCTCCCATTTTTCGTAGAATCTTTATTTTTTTAGAAAACTTTAATTTTTTTCAGAGAAATTTTAAAATTTCACAAATCTCACGTTTGTCGTTAGAGAAGCTCTGTATTTTCAAAAATTCGTCATTGTTCTCATAAAACTCTTTTTTATTCTCCAAAACTTTCTTTTTTTTTTTGCTCTAACAATATTTTTTCAGAAAACTCAATTTTTTTTTTCGCTGCAAAGGCATTATTCTTCCAAAATATCGTCGTTTTTCACGGAAACTTAAACTTTTTAAAAATACTTGTTTTTTTTCCAAGAAACTATATTTCTTTTAGAAAACTCACATTTTCCTTCACAAAACCTTTATACTTTCAAAAAATCGGCATTTTGCAAAATATCCCAATTTCTTTTCTTTTTTACAAAACTATTATTTTTGGAAAAACTTATTTTTTTTTATTAAAAGAACTTTCTTTTTTTTTTTAGAAAACTATCGTTTTCGCATAAAAATTATAAGTTTTAACAAACCGCACATTTTCTTTCTTAAGAAAGACTTTGTATTTCAAGAAAAACCTCGGTTTTCACCGAAACTATAACTTTTTTATAGTGCTCCCATTTTTCGTAGAATCTTTATTTTTTTAGAAAACTTTAATTTTTTTCAGAGAAATTTTAAAATTTCATAAATCTCACGTTTGTCTTTAGAGAAGCTCTGTATTTTCAAAAATTTGTCATTGTTCTCATAAAGCACTTTTTTATTCTCCAAAACTTTCTATTTTTTTTTGCTCAAAAAAAATTTTTTCTTCAGAAAACTCAGTTTTTTTTCCGAGGAAAGACATTATTCTTCCAAAAAATCGCCGTTTTTCACGGAAACTTAAACTTTTTAAAAATACTTGGTTTTTTCTTAGAAACTATAGTTCTTTTAGAAAACTCACATTTTCCTTATCAAAACCTATATAGTTTCAAAAAACTGACATTTTGCAAAATAACCCAATTTCTTTTCTTTTTTATGAAGCTATCATTTTCCAAAAAACTTATTTTTTTTAAAAGAACTTTCTTTTTTTTTTTTTTAGAAAACTATCGTTTTCTCATAAAAATTATAAGTTTTAACAAACCGCTCATTTTTTTTCTTATGAAAGGCTTTGTATTTGAAGAAAAACCTCGGTTTTCACAGAAACTATAACCTTTTTACAATGATCCCATTTTTCGTAGAATTTTTATTTTTTAAAAAACTTTCATTTTTTTCAGAGAAATTTTAAAATTTCACAAATCTCACCTTTGTCTTTAGAGAAGCTCTGTATTTTCAAAAATTCATCATTGTTCTCATAAAACTCTTTTTTATTCTCCAAAACCTTCTATTTTTTTTTGCTCTAACAATATTTTTTCAGAAAACTCAGTTTTTTTTCCAAGCAAAGGCATTATTCGTCCAAAAAATCGCCGTTTTTCATGGAAACTTAAAGTTTTTAAAAATAGTTGTTTTTTTCCTAGAAACTATATTTCTTTTAGAAAACTCACATTTTCCTTAGCAAAACCTTTATACTTTCAAAAAACCGACATTTTGCAAAATAACCCAATTTCTTTTATTTTTTACAAAACTATCATTTTTCGAAAAACTTATTTTCTTTTAAAAGAACTTTTTTTCTTTTTAGAAAACTATCGTTTTGTCATAAAAATTATAAGTTTTAACAAACCGTACATTTTTTTTCTTAAGAAAGGCTTTGTGTTTAAAGCAAAACCTCGGTTTTCACAGAAACTATAACTTTTTTTACAATACTCCCATTTTTCGTAGAATTTTTATTTTTTAGAAAACTCATTTTTTTCAGAGAAATTTTAAAATTTCACAAATCTCACGTTTGTCTTCAGAGAAGCTCTATATTTTCAAAAATTCTTCATTGTTCACATACAACTCCCATTCCTTATACTCCCATTCCTTATAATTCTCACGTTTTATATTAAGTCTCCATAAATCTCCATAAGAGGTTTTATATTAAGTCCGTTTTCACGTTTTGAAACGGCTTTGTATTGAAGGGAGATGAAAATATAACTCCTATTCCTTATACTCCCATTCCTTGTACTCCCATTCCTTATAGTTCGCCGTTTCTTCATTGTTTACATACAACTCCCATTCCTTATACTCCCATTCCTTATAATTCTCACGTTTTATATTAAATCTCCATAATTCTCCATAAGAGGTTTTATAGAGATTAATTAAAAGAATTCTATGTCCAATTTTATATTTATTTTAAAATATCCAGAATTAGTAATAATCAATACAGTAGTAAATCCTCATATGATCTTAGGAGATTTTTACGACGCTTGTATATAGAGAATATAGAGATTAATGTGTATTTACCTCCTCCTGGGTTTCCATATAGAAATTGGTATCAGAGCCAAGTAGCTCAACCCTTATGGGTTCAACCTAGAGATTTTCTTGAAGACGGTGAACCAGACTACAGTAGTCCTTTAGTCATTTTCGACCCTATCTCACAGAGGAGACGCCCTCTATTCTCTGTATAACCTCTTTGTGATCAATACTTTAGTCATGATTAGTTCCCATCTATGGTTTCTCTTAGGAAATTTTATTACAACTTGTGACGACGACTTATTAGAATTTGCAATGTTCTTATTAGATTATCCAGACTATATAATTTTAGTAATTATAATCATTACATGCTTTTACTTTACATGCTTATCAATAGTAGAATGTATCTCAGCATTATTACTGAATTACTTTATCTTCTGTCGAAGCAATTGATTTACTAGTGGTGAATAATATGATATCTGTGATCAACACTATTCAGAATCAATGTTCAGAGAAACTTATTGTTCTAAGGTGTGGACCCATGATGGCTTTTGGCGAGAGGATGCCGGTGTGCCGTAAGGGACCCGAAAGTGAACAGTTTGGACTTTGAACAGTATTTCAAATAGTGGTATGATGGATAGATTATTCCGAACTAATAGTAGCTCATCTCTTCGCTCAGAAGGACAAGGTAGTTCAGCATCAACGTCTGAGAATACTAATACTATTAATAGTCTATTAGTAAATTATGAAAAATATAACAATGATTTATTAAATTGGAAAATACCTAAAGTACCTACAAAAGAAATATATAAGTTAGGAACATTTGAATTCCTATCCGATTATACAATAAAGCTTGTAGAGAAAACAATACCAGTACAGGATTCAACATTAAAATTTCAATTAATATCTCAAGAAGCAATTAATAAACATTTAAAGAAAAATTATAACTATTTACACTTAGGATTAGTACAAATAGGAATAAAGCCTTTAACTAGAGATGGATTGAACCTAAGTACAATATTAGCTTTAAGAGATGCTAGATGGAATAACTTTAAAGACTCATTATTAGGAGTAGTAGAAACTAGTCTGCATAATGGACCTATTTATTTTAACTGTTATCCAGGTTTTATGGTATCACTAAGAGATGAAAATATTTTAGATGTATTAACATTAAACATGAAAAATCATGGATATAATTTAAAGAAAAGATCATTACCATTAGTTATAATCTATAGAATACACTATAAGGTAACAACCACATGCTTATCTCCAAAGGCCATAGTAACTAGCCCAAAAGGTCAAACAATGTTATTACAAACTGATTTATTTTGATCTCATGTAGCTGTACCAAAAACTATAACGTGGAATGACGTTAAACTCCCAGATGAGTGGGATTTAGAAAATATTCAACAATCGACTCCAATATAAAATAGTAATCTTGATCAAATAATAGAAGACCCAGATGGTAAAATAATTCTTAGGTTTACACCAACTAGACAAGCAACCTTAAGAATAGAAGATTTCGAAGATAAAGAAAGAGCATTACCTTCAGTGTTTAAAATAGAACAACCTAGGACTTCAACTTCTAGAAACTCAACCTTTAAGCAAGCAGATGTTATCCAGGATCCAGTAGAAATTTCTAGGATTAGAACACAAAATAATATAAGTCAACCTTTATGTATAGCACAAGAAAATTTATCACCAACATACTCACAAATGCAAGATTGACCTTCCGTTTGTATGATAACTAAAAATAAAGAATTTAAGATAAGTGACTTAGAATTAGCAATAGAATTCATGCAACCTTATAATGACATTAGTAGGAAAGAATTTTACAACAATCATCCAGAAAAACGAGAATAGGAATTCATTAAAAAAATTACATTATAAATACTGTGATAACAATAAAATAATCATTCCCTTCTTTAAATAGTATAATATGTGGAGATCAGATGATAAACCACAAATTAATGTGACTAGTAAAATTAATCATACATGGAAGACTGTCAATAATAATATCATACAGTCTACGCATCCACCTAATGAACAAATAAGTATTAATGTAAAAGGAACAACAGTCCAAGCTACGCCCTTTAGAATGATTCACATTCCAGATTCAGGATTGTTAAAACTTATAATTTTTATGAGAAAACGATAGTTTCTTAAAAAAGAAAAGAAAGTTCTTTTAAGAAAAATAAGTTTTTCGAAAAATGATAGTTTTGTAAAAAAGAAAAGAAATTGGGTTATTTTTCAAAATGTCGGTTTTTGGTAGTATAAAGGTTTTGTTAAGGAAAATGTGAGTTTTCAAAAAGAAATATAGTTTCTGGGAAAAAAATAAGTATTTTTAAAAAGTTTAAGTTTCAGTGAAAAACGGCGAACTTTTGGAAGAATAATGCCTTTGCTCGAAAAAAAAACTGAGTTTTCCGAAAAAATATTGGTAGAGCGAAAAAAATAGAAAGTTTGGAGAATAAAAAAGAGTTTTATGTGAACAATGAAGAATTTAGAAAATACAGAGCTTCTCTCAAGACAAACGTGAGATTTTGAAATTTTAAAATTTCTCTGAAAAAATGAAAGTTTTCGAAAAAATAAAAATTCTATGAAAAATGGGAGCATTGTAAAAACGTTATAATTTATGGGAAAACCATGGTTTTTCTTTAAATGCAAAGCCTTTCTTAAGAAAAAAAATGGGCGGTTTGTTAAAACTTGTAATTTTCATGTGAAAACGATAGTTTTCTAAAAAAAAAAAGAAAGTTCTTTTAAAAAAAATAAGTTTTTTGAAAAATGATAGTTTTGTAAAAAAGAAAAGAAATTGGGTTATTTATCAAAATGTCGTTTTTTTGAAAGTATAAAGGTTTTGTTAAGGAAAATGTGAGTTTTCGAAAACAAATATAGTTTCTGGGAAAAAAACAAGTATTTTTAAAAAGTTTAAGTTTCCGTGAAAAATGGTGAGTTTTTTTAAGAATAATGCCTTTGCTAAAAAAAAAACTGAGTTTTTCGAAAAAATATTGTTAGAGCAAAAAAAATAGAAAGTTTTGCAGAATAAAAAAGAGTTTTATGAGAGCAATGAAGAATTTTTGAAAATACAGAGCTTCTCTAAAGACAAACGTGAGTTTTGTGAAAATTTAAAATTTCTCTGAAAAAAATGAAAGTTTTCTGAAAAATAAAAATTCTAAGAAAAATGAGAGCATTGTAAAAAAGTTATAGTTTCTATGAAAACCGAGTTTTTTCTTTACATACAAAGCCTATCTTAAGAAAAAAAATGAGCGGATTGTTAAAACTTATATATTTTATGAGAAAACGATAGTTTTTTGAAAAAGAAAAGAAAGTTCTTTTAAGAAAAATAAGTTTTTCAAAAAATGATAGTTTTGTAAAAAAGAAAAGAAATTGGGTTATTTTTCAAAATGTCGGTTTTTTGGTAGTATAAAGGTTTTGTTAAGGAAAATGTGAGTTTTCAAAAAGAAATATAGTTTCTGGGAAAAAAACAAGTAGTTTTAAAAAGTTTAAGTTTCGGTGAAAAACGGCGAACTTTTGGAAGAATAATGCCTTTGCTCGGAAAAAAAAACTGAGTTTTCCGAAAAAATATTTGTAGAGTGAAAAAAATAGAAAGTTTGGAGAATAAAAAAGAGTTTTATGTGAACAATGAAGAATTTAGAAAATACAGAGCTTCTCTCAAGACAAACGTAAGATTTTGAAAATTTAAAATTTCTCTGAAATAAATGAAAGTTTTCTGAAAAATAAAAATTCTAAGAAAAATGGGAGCATTGTAAAAAAGTTATAGTTTCTGTGAAAACTGAGGTTTTTCTTTAAATAAAAAGCCTTTCTTAAGAAAAAAAAATGAGCGGATTGTTAAAACCTATAATTTTTATGAGAGAACGATAGTTTTTTTTTTTTTAAAAAAAAGAAAGTTCGTTTAAGAAAATTAAGTTTTTTGAAAAATGTTAGTTTTGTAAAAAAGTAAAGAAATTGGGTTATTTTGCAAAATGTCACTTTTTTGGTAGTATAAAGGTTTTGTTAAGGAAAATGTGAGTTTTCAAAAAGAAATATTGTTTCTGGGAAAAAAACAAGTATTTTTAAAAAGTTTAAGTTTCGGTGAAGAACGGCTATTTTTTGGAAGAATAATGCGTTTGCACGGAAAAAAAACTGAGTTTTTCGAAAAAATATTATTAGAGCGAAAAAAATAGAAAGTTTGGAGAATAAAAAAGGGTTTTATGAGAACAATGACGAATTTTTGAAAGTACAGAGCTTCTCTAAAGACAAACGTGAGATTTGTGAAATTTTAAAATTTCTCTGAAAAAAATGAAAGTTTTCTGGAAAATAAAAATTCTAAGAAAAGTGGGAGCATTGTAAAAAAGTTATAGTTTATTGGAAAATCGAGGTTTTTCTTTAAATACAAAGCCTTTTTTAAGAAAAAAAATGAGCAGTGTGTTAAAACTTGCAATTTCTATGAGAAAACGATAGTTTTTTAAAAAAGAAAAGAAAGTTCTTTTAAGAAAAATAAGTTTTTCAAAAAATGATAGTTTTGTAAAAAGAAATGAAATTGGGTTATTTTGCAAAATGTCGATTTTTTGGTAGTATAAAGGTTTTGTTAAGGAAATTGTGAGTTTTCAAAAAGAAATATAGTTTCTGGGAAAAAAACAAGTATTTTTAAAAAGTTTAAGTTCTGGTGAAAAACGGCGATTTTTTGTAAGAATAATGCCTTTGCTCGGGAAAAGAACTGAGTTTTCCAAAAAAATATTGTTAGAGCGAAAAAAATAGAAAGTTTGGCTAATAAAAAAGAGTTTTATGAGAACAATGAAGAATTTAGAAACTACAGAGCTTCTCTAAAGACAAACGTGTGATTTTGAAATTTTAAAATTTCTCTGAAAAAAATGAAAGTTTTCGAAAAAATAAAAATTCTAGGAAAAATGGGAGCATTGTAAAAAAGTTATAGTTTATGGGAAAACCAAGGTTTTTCTTTAAATACAAAGCCTTTCTTAGGAAAAAAAAATGAGCGGTTAGTTAAAACTTGTAATTTTTAGGAGAAAACGACAGTTTTCCAAAAAAAAAAAAGAAAGTTCTTTTAAAAAAAAAAATAAGTTTTTCGAAAAATGATAATTTTGAAAAAAAGAAAAGAAATTGGGTTATTTTGCAAAATGACGGTTTTTTAGTAGTATAAAGGTTTTGTTAAGGAAAGTGTGAGTTTTCATAAAGAAATATAGTTTCTGGGAAAAAAACAAGTATTTTTAAAAAGTTTAAGTTTCGGTGAAAAACGGCGATTTTTTGGAAGAATAATGCCTTTGCTCGGAAAAAAAACTGAGTTTTCCGAAAAAATATTGTTAGAGCGAAAAAAATAGAAAGTTTGGAGAATAAAAAAGAGGTTTATGAGAACAATGAAAGAATTTTGAAAATTACAGAGCTTCTCTAAAGAGCAAACGTGAGATTTGTGAAATTTAAAATTTCTCTGAAAAAAATGAAAGTTTTCTGAAAAATAAAAATTCTAAGAAAAATGGGAGCATTGTAAAAAAGTTATAGTTTCTGTGAAAACCGAGGTTTTTCTTTAAATACAAAGCCTTTCTTAAGAAAAAAAAATGAGCGGATTGTTAAAACTTATAATTTTTATGAGAAAACGATAGTTTTTTAAAAAAGAAAAGAAAGTTCTTTTAAGAAAAATAAGTTTTTCGAAAAATGATAGTTTTGTAAAAAAGAAAAGAAATTGGGTTATTTTTCAAAATGTCGGTTTTTTGGTAGTATAAAGGTTTTGTTAAGGAAATTGTGAGTTTTCAAAAAGAAATATAGTTTCTGGGAAAAAAACAAGTATTTTTAAAAAGTTTAAGTTTTGGTGAAAAACGGCAATTTTTTGGAAGAATAATGCCTTTGCTCGGGAAAAAAAACTGAGTTTTCCGAAAAAATATTGTTAGAGCGAAAAAAATAGAAAGTTTGGAGAATAAAAAAGAGTTTTTTGAGAACAATGAAAAATTTAGAAACTACAGAGCTTCTCTAAAGACAAACGTGAGATTTTGAAATTTTAAAATTTCTCTGAAAAAAATGAAAGTTTTCGAAAAAATAAAAATTCTAGGAAAAATGGGAGCATTGTGAAAAAGTTATAGTTTATGGGAAAACCGAGGTTTTTCTTTAAACACAAGGCCTTTCTTAAGAAAAAAAATGAGCGGTTTGTTAAAACTTGTTATTTTTATGAGAAAACGATAGTTTTCTAAAAAAAAAGAAAGTTCATTTTAAAAAAAATAAGTTTTTCGAAAAATGATAATTTTGAAAAAAAGAAAAGAAATTGGGTTATTTTGCAAAATGACGGTTTTTTGGTAGGATAAAGGTTTTGTTAAGGAAAGTGTGAGTTTTCATAAAGAAATATAGTTTCTGGGAAAAAAACAAGTATTTCTAAAAAGTTTAAGTTTCGGTGAAAAACGGCGATTTTTTGGAAGAATAATGCGTTTGCTCAGAAAAAAAACTGGGTTTTCTGAAAAAAAAATTTGTTAAAGCGAAAAAAAAAGAAACTTTGGAGAATAAAAAAGAGTTTTATGAGAACAATGACAAAATTTTGAAAGTACAGAGCTTCTCTAAAGGCAAACGTGAGATTTGTGAAATTTTAAAATTTCTCTGAAAAAAAATGAAAGTTTTCTGAAAAATAAAAATTCTAAGAAAAATGGGAGCATTGTAAAAAAGTTAAAGTTTCTGTGAAAACCGAGGTTTTTCTTCAAATACAAAGCCTTTCTTAAGAAAAAAATGAGCGGATTGTTAAAACTTACAATTTTTATGAGAAAACGATAGTTTTTTAAAAAAGAAAAGAAAGTTCTTTTAAGAAAAATAAGTTTTTCGAAAAATGATAGTTTTGTAAAAAGAAATGAAATTGGGTTATTTTGCAAAATGTCTGTTTTTTGGTAGAATAAAGGGTTTTTTGGTAGAATAAAGGTTTTGTTAAGGAAATTGTGAGTTTTCACAAAGAAATATAGTTTCTGGGAAAAAAACAAGTATTTTTAAAAAGTTTAAGTTTTGGTGAAAAACGGCGATTTTTCGGAAGAATAATGCCTTTGCTCGGGAAAGAAACTGAGTTTTCCGAAAAAATATTGTTAGAGCGAAAAAAATAGAAAGTTTGGTGAATAAAAAAGAGTTTTATGAGAACAATGATTAATTTTAGAAAGTACAGTGCTTCTTTAAAGACAAACGTGAGATTTTGAAATTTTAAAACTTCTCTGAAAAAAATGAAAGTTTTCAGAAAAATAAAAATTCTAAGAAAAATGGGAGCATTGTAAAAAAGTTATAGTTTCTGTGAAAGCCGAGGTTTTTCTTTAAATACAAAGCTTTTTTAAGAAAAAAAATGAGCGGTTTGTTAAAACTTGTAATTTTTATGTGAAAACGATAGTTTTCTAAAAAAAAAAAAGTTCTTTTAAAAAAAAATAAGTTTTTTGAAAAATGATAGTTTTGTAAAAAAGAAAAGAAATTAGATTATTTTTCAAAATGTCGTTTTTCTGAAAGTATAAAGGTTTTGTTAAGGAAAATGTGAGTTTTCGAAAACAAATATAGTTTCTGGGAAAAAAACAAGTATTTTTAAAAAGTTTAAGTTTCCGTGAAAAATGGTGAGTTTTTTGAAGAATAATGCCTTGGGTCAGAAAAAAACTGAGTTTTCCGAAAAAATATTGTTAGAGCAAAAAAAATAGAAAGTTTTGCAGAATAAAAAAGAGTTTTATGAGAGCAATGAAGAATTTTTTAAAATACAGAGCTTCTCCAAAGACAAACGTGAGTTTTGTGAAAATTTAAAATTTCTCTGAAAAAAATGAAAGTTTTCTGAAAAATAAAAATTCTAAGAAAAATGGGAGCATTGTAGAAAAGTTAAAGTTTCTGTGAAAACCGAGGTTTTTCTTTAAATACAAAGCCTTTCTTATGAAAAAAATGAGCGGATTGTTAAAACTTATAATTTTTATGAGAAAACGATAGTTTTTTAAAAAAGAAAAGAACGTTCTTTGAAGAAAAATAAGTTTTTCGAAAAATGATAGTTTTGTAAAAAAGAAAAAAAATTGGGTTATTTTGAAATGATGTCGGTTTTTAGGTAGTATAAAGGTTTTGTTAAGGAAATGTGAGTTTTTAAAAGAAATATAGTTTTCTGGGAAAAAAACAAGTATTTTTAAAAAGTTTAAGTTTCGGTGAAAAACGGCGATTTTTATGAAGAATAATGCCTTTGCTC
This sequence comes from Liriodendron chinense, assembly GCA_003013855.2. NCBI lineage: Eukaryota > Viridiplantae > Streptophyta > Magnoliopsida > Magnoliales > Magnoliaceae > Liriodendron > Liriodendron chinense. The sequence goes on along the minus strand of PVNU02003521.1, from coordinate 72 downwards.
GGAAAAAAACTGAGTTTTCCGAAAAAATATTGTTAGAGCGAAAAAAATAGAAAGTTTGGAGAATAAAAAAGA